>CAUYQV010092277.1:0-67393 GCA_963574575.1 Galagoides demidoff
AATATTTTATTTTATATAAATAACAAAACAATAACATTTTATTCTATATAAATTAAATAATATATTTTATATAAATTAAATATTAAAAGCATTTTATTTTATATAAATAAATAATAAAATAAAATAAAACAGAAGAAAAGAATGAGGGCTTGGAGTATGGCAAAACAGATTATAGTGGCAGGACAGGTTATGGGAGGGAGAAGGGTGGAGGACCAGCTAGCAAGGTGGTCTTCCTTTACAACAACCTCACGGGTAGCAGCCCTCAGAGAAAATGGATGGTAAATCTTTCATTTGTCCCTTAAAGGTGTTAACTGGTCAGTCAACCTAAATCAGGACAAGAGGATTTCAGAAAAAGCATGGTGGCATTAAAGCAAATTTTCTCTGTAGTTACAAATACCCCTTTCCCCACAAAACAAATATTCTCAGTTCTTTTTCTTCTTCTTCTTTATTTTTTTTTTGATATAGAGTCTCAAGTGTTGGCCTGGGTGGAGTGCTGTGGTATCATAGCTCACAACAACCTCCAACTCAGGCTTAAGTGAGCCTCTTGCCTCAGTTTTTCTACTCTTAGTAGAGATGGGGTCTCACTTTTCCTCAGGCTGGTCTCAAACCTGTGAGCTACAGCAATCCACTCACCTCAGCCTCCCAGAGTGCTAGGATTACAGACATGAGCCACTGCACCCAGCCTTTATTCTTATATTTTCAGCCCTTTTAAATATGTTGAAGAAGTATATGTTGGGGTGAAATAATGCTCAAGTGAGATAAAGCTTGTAAAAGTGCTAGCAACTCTAAAATTATATACGGTGTGAGTCATTAAACCAAATTGTATATAACATTGGTCATCTATTAATTCACTAAAAGAAATCATTAAGTGATAAAAAATTAAAGACTCAGTGCTTGATACTCAAGAATGATACAGGCTCTCCTTTTAAGCCTGTACAAATTCACAAATTAGTAGATGAAAATCATATATATGATATATGATATATTTGCTATGTGTGTATGTACACACACAGAGGATGCCAACAAATGTATACATATTTTAAGAAAGGAAAAACTGTATTAAATGTGTAACACCCAAGTTATGTTTGACTTCTGCAATCATAAGAGGTGCTTAATGTATTCATCTTTTGTTATCAGTGTATATTAAGTATTACAATTGTAACACAGATTTCTGTTTCTTAAATTATTTATACATTTTTTGGCACCCTCTGTGTGTGTGTGTGTGTGTGCCTTTCTATAGCAGTATATACAGAAGTAAACACAGGTGACTAAAGATGGCCCTTCATTGAGTAGCACTGGGATTAATTTGCATAAAAAGTATGGTAGTTAAAGATTCTAATTCTCAACTCCTATTTCCCCCAAGTAATGGTCAATTTGTGTCAACTTGACTACATGCATCAGACATGTAACCAAATGGCAATCTGGTGTGTCTGTGAGAGTTTCTGAAGGAGACTAACATCTGAGCCGGTAGACTGAGCAAAGCAGATAGTCCTTCCTAAAGTGGATGGGCCTCATTCAATCAACTGAACACCTGAATAGAACAAAAAGGCGGAGTAAGAGAAACGTCCTCCTGACTGATTTCATAAGCTAGAAAATTAGTCTTTTCCAGACTTGAGATTTGAACTGAAGCATTGGCTTCTTTTTGGTCTCAGCACGACAGCCTTCGGCCTATGCCATCAGCTCTCCTGATTGTCCAGCTTTCAGATTCAGGCTGGAACTCAACATTAGCTCTCCTGGGTCTCTAATGAGACTTTTCATGTAAACCAATTCTTATAATAAACCCAATTTCCTTCATGTATGTATACATATGAGAAATAAAATCAGTGAGAGATATATTCTCTCTCTCTCCCTCCTTCCCCCCGTTTCTATATATATACACACACATATATATACACAATATGTATGTGTATAGACTATATGTGAGAAACAGAATCAGTAGGAGATATATAACCCGTCTTTTTCTCCTCCTTTCTCCTTCTCTATTCATATATAATACATGAAAAAGAAAACCAGTAGATATGTATGTATCTATATATGCATATATATATGTATGGTATATGTGTATGTATAGACATATAGATACAGCATCCAGACTGATACACCCTATTTTAATCTATACCTCTTCTTACATCTTCTATTTAACTCCAACCTTCCATCACCTACCTACCTACCACCTACCTTCCACCACCTCCCAGATACAGATTCCATTAAATGACTGAATCAAAATAAAATTGATTAACAGCCTACGTCGACAAAATTGAAGTATTTTTCTTAGTAGGAGTGAACCTTTAGAAGATTTTGGGGGTGGGGACGATGTCTATATTAGCTGACATGTTGTTTGATCTTTTTTTTGTTAAAATGCCTTGAGGTCTTATGCCATTCTCGACTCTACCTGTAATTTGTACTCTTACGTATGCATATGGAGGAAATGATGACCTTTTTACCTTTTACTGAAAAGATGTTTTTCTAATTTAGCTACTCCAGGTAAAAATCACAGATATGAGAGACACTGTTACAAAAGCTGTTAACTTCTTAGGCACATTCTTCTAACATTACGTTTGTATTCATGGTTAAGAAGATGAAAATGCAAAATTTACAAGTGTAGCTGACAAAGTGTTTCTTTGCCAGCAGCAAAATAGTTCAAGTGAGGTATAAAACCTGCATGGCCAAATTAAATTTGGACAAAGTTTGACTTACTCCTAGAGGTAACAATTAATTTTATTGGGGAAAAAAATGTCACCAAGGTAGTCTGTCAGTCACAATATCTATTTTAATTAAAATGCTTACAACCTTACAGGACCAAAAAACTTGGTTCAATCTGAATTCTCAAAAAATAGTTAATGGATGTAGAACATAAATCATGTATTAGCAGTTAACTGTGTATCAAATAATAGTTAATGGAAGTAGAGCATAAACCATGTATTAGCAGTGAACTGTGTATGCAGGATAAGTTAGGGAAGACAGTTGTATCTAAGAAAATGTTGTCTAGCCTTAGCCAGTAAGCATACTTTTCAAAGGAGTCTACCTGGAGACTAATATCTACAGAAATGTGTTCAGTACTCATCTTTTCTTAAATAATACATAATGTTTTTGAGCATTAACTGACTTAGGTTTTAAAATCACTGTAAGAAACTGAGGAAAATAAGTCATATAAAAATAAAGTTAGGAGAAAGAAAAACAGACATTGTGGGAGACAAAGAGACAGAGCAGGGAAAACTTTGTGAAAAAGTATACTTCATTTATACTTTATTCCTGCAGAGTTATTGTGTGTGTGTTTTCATTACACAAAGACAAGAACGGGCTGAAATGTCAGCACAACCTCAGTCACTGACGTAAGAGTTTTGGCTAGACAATGTCAACGTGTCTGATAGCTCCAGAATTCTGTCAGTCTTCATTAAGGTAAGACTTTCTTAATACAGAAATATCAGTCTTCAAAGTTTTTGCTTATAAATTTCAACAATTGTATGGATATCAAAATTTATTATTGAAACAAAACAATATACTGTCTACAAAAAATATTAATTATTAGGTGTTGATTAATGTATGATAACATACTAACATGCTACTAATTATTAAACACTTTTTTGAATTAACTAACCAAATGCTATTTGCAAATACCAAAACCCTATGTGATTATAAGCCCATCATTACCTTTCAATACAGTATTTAGAGAAATATCTTAAACAGTTATATAGCATTAAATCACATCTATCTATCTTCCAGGAGCTCTTATTAATATTTGGGTAGGAATTCAGTGATTATAGCTAGCGAACATGGAAGAAGAAGAGGAAGGTAAGTGGGCAGGTTCTTTTCAATTCCAAATTTTATCATAGATGTTTAATTTTTATAGATTTAGGAATATAAGTGCAGTGTTCTTATGTGGATACAATGCATGGTTGTGAAATCTGGGCATATACACCCATAGAGTAACCATCACCTCAAAATGTAAATTGTACCCATTGAGGGTACATCCTTAACTACGTCTCATCATCCCACCTTCTGACTCTTCTGAGCATCCAGTGACTATCACTTCACTCTCCAGGTCTTTGTGTACACATTATTTAAATTCCCCTTATAGGACAGAACATGCAGCTTTGATTTACTATGTCTTTGACTGACTGTTATTACACTTAACAAAATGACCTATGAGCCTAAGTGTATTGCTGTAAAAGACCGAATGTGCTTCTTTTTTATTATAGTGAACTATTCCATTATATTATATTCCATTTATATATACATGTATATATGTATAAATGTATACATATATATACATATAAATGGAATATATATGTGTGTATATATATAAAATACACACAGATACACACATATATACACACAAACATACTCATTTTATATGTATATATACATATACACATTACGTACAGGGTGTGCTAAAATTCTATATACATTTTAAGAGATGTTATCTATGTATTAAGGGTTGAAGTTGAACTCAAAGGGCTGTTGCTTGTCAAATGTCCTTAGACATGCTACACGCATCCACTTTACCTGCAATCATACACTTAATGCTTGATTTTGTGCACATTTTCTGGCCCCTTTGTATATACACACATATCTGTACGTTTACTACAGCTTTTACTCCAACCATTTGTTGACAGAAACTAATGTTGATCGCACATCTTTACTAGTATGAATTGTTTTGTGATAAACGTACAAGTGCAGATTTTTTTGACATAATGATTGATTTTCCTTTAGGTAGATATATATTACTGAGGTTGCTAGGTAAAATGATGGTTCCCTTTTAGTTCTTTGAGAAATCTCCATACTGTTTTCTATTGTGGTTCTACTAATTTACATCCCTAGCAACAGAATATAAGTATTCCCTTTTCTCCACATTCTTGCCAAGATCTATTGCTTTTTGGCTTTTTAATAATAGCTGTTCTGTCTGGCGTAAGATGGCAACTCATTGGAATCTTAATTTGCATTTTCCTAATGATTAGTAATGTTGACATTTTTTCATATGTGAGTTGACCAATGGTATATCTTCTCTTGAAAAATGTCTGTTTATATCCTTTGCCCACTTTTTAGTTACTTTATTTCTTTGCTTCTTATTCAGTTGTTTGAGTTCCTTGTTCATTCTTGATATTAGTCCTTTCTTGGTTGCATAGTTTGTGAATATTTTCTTCCTTCATGAAGTCTGTCTATTCCCCTCACTGTGCAGAAGCTTTTTAGTTTAAGCACTGTTTATATATTTTGTCTTTATTAAATTTGCTTTTGAGGACTTAGTTATAAATTCTTTGCCATGTGCCAATATCCACAAGTGTTTTCCTTATCAGTTGATGGGTACTTAGGTTGATTCCTTATTTTTGCAATTTTGAATTATGCTGAAATAAACAGGTATATTTTTGATATAATGACTTCTTTCCCTTTGGTACATACTGCTTAATGGATTATTGGATAAAACGGTGATTCGACTTTTAGTTTTCTGAGGAATATCCATTATATTTTCCACTGAGGTTGTGCTAATTTACATTTCCACCAGCAGGGTATGAATTGTTCCCTGTGCAAATGTATGTTGTGTTTTGAATTTGTGATCATGGCTATTGATTACATGAGCTATATGGTAGCTCATTAAGTTTTTAATTTGCATTTCCCTGATGATTAGTGATGTTGAGCCCTTGTTCATGTTTGGTGGTCAATTGCATAGCTTCTTTTGAAAAATATTTGTTCATATTTTTGCCCAAATATTACTGGGGTTATTAGCTTTTATCTTGCTGGTTTATTGGGTTCCTTATAGATTCTGGATATTAGTTCTCTGTTGTATGCATAGTTTGTTAATATTTTCTCTGATTGTGTAGGTGGTCTATTTATCCTGTTGATTGTTTATTTTGATGTACAGAAGCTTTTTAGTTTAATTAAGTGCCATTTATGTATTTTTGTTTTGTTGTATTTGATTTTGAGGTCTTAATCATAAATTCTTTTCTTATGCCAATTTTGAGATTTTTTTTTCCTAGGTTTTCGTCTATAATTTGTAAGGTTTCATATCTCACTTTTAAGTCTTTGAGTTAATTTGAACCATTTTGAGTTAATTTTTATATATGATGATGTATAGGGATACAGTTACTTCTGTGTGTGGCTCTCCAATTATCCTACCTCTTGTTGAATAAGGCATCTTTCCACAGTGTGTTTTTGTCTGCTGTGTAAAAGATCAGTTGGTCATAGAGACAGCATTATTTCTGGGTTCTCTGTTTTATTCCATGGATCCATGTGTCAACTTTTATATTAGCATCATGCTGTTTTGACTACTATAGCCTCATGGTGTATTTTGCAATAAGATAATGTGATACTTTCAGATTTGCCCTTTTAGTTTAGGATTGTTTTGGTTATTGAGGCTTTTTAAAAAAAATTCCATATGAAATTTAGTATTTTTTTCTAATGTTGTGAAAAATGATGCTGATATTTTGATGGAAATTGTATTAAGTCTGTAAAACACTTTGGGAATTTGCAAATGTGGATGTTTTAAGAACACTGATTCTTCCAGTCCATGAGCATTGGATGTTTTTGCATTTGTTTTTGCCCTTCCTTCTTATTCATATCAAATTCTTTTTGTCTACTTCCTTGAGGTGCCACTTTAGGTTGTTAATTTGTGTTTTCTTACCTTGTATATAACACTATAAACTTCTCTTTTAGTATTGCTTTGCTTTATTCCACAGGTTTTTATATATTATGTCTCTATTGCCTTTTGTTTCAAAAGAATTTTTAATTTCTGTCTTTATTTTCTTGAGAATCCCCCTTGGAATTGCTTTCTATTTTCATTCCACTGTGGGCTGAGAAGATATTTGATATAATTTTGATTTTTAAAATATATTTTAACTAGCCTAATGTGTGGTCTCTCCCAGAAAATGTTTCATGCCCTGATTAGAAAAATGTATATTCTGCAGCTATTGGGTAGAATGTTCTGTAACTTTCTGTTGGATCCATTGTGTCTAGCATCCAGTTTAAGTCCAGTGTATCTTTGTTGATTTTGGTCTTATAAAGCTGCCAATGTAGTGTTGAAGTCCACCACTATTATTGTATTTCTGTCTATCTCCTTTCTGGTTTAGTAGTACTTTTTTAATGAATCTAGGTGCTTCAGTGTTAGGTGAATTTATATTTAGGATTGGTATATCTTCTTATTGAATTAGTCCCTTTATTATTATATGATTACATTATTTGTCTTTTTTTTTTACTGTTGTTTATTTAAAGTATCCTTCATCTTTTATTGGTGCAGCTACTCTTGCTTACTTTTTGTTACTTTTGTGAGAAATATCTTTTTTCCATCCATTCACTTTTAATCTCTAAATTTCTTTACCATAAAGGGGATCTTCTTCTTAGTAGTAAATGATTGAATTCTGTGTTTTTATCCATTTGACCCCCTGTCTTTTAAGTGATAGAACATACAACACCATTTGAAACAAATAAGCAAGGTAAAGAAGATGGATAGATGGGTTCCACATGACCTAAACAAGCGCCTCTAAGTTTTCCTTTCTTTGCTGTCATGATGTGAATGCAAACAATTTCTAAACTGTATTTTAATGCATGATACAAAAATAGATTTTCCTTGGAAAAATAGATTTTCCTAATTGTAAGCATGCAGCATAATAGTTGGATAAAGATGAAGTGTCCAAACCTTGTTCAACATTAAATATCCATTAAAAAAAAAAAAGCTAATGGTATCTGTTTGGTAGTCCAGCACTGTATTATCCAAAACAGTTTCATGAAACCTGGTCAATTGATTATATCATTTGTCTACTGCAACCAAGTGGATGAAATGATGAGGATGCCTGGGATTAAGCAGTTAAGACTGGTCAATAGAAACAGGCCAGTCCTCTTACAAGACAATGCTCAAACACGTCAGGTAAACAACACTGCTCAAGCTACAGAAGTTGGACTTGGAAACTCTCTGTTATCCACTGCATTCACCAGACCTTGCAACAACTAATACCACCTCTTCCAGGCTTTGGACAACTTCTTACAAGGGAAAATATTGAATTCTCCATAAGCTGTGGAAAACACCTTTCATGATTTCATCACCACTCCCTCTTCAGGCTTCTTTGCTACTCACATAAATAAGCTACCGTGAAGATGACAAAATGTGCCAATAGTTTAGACACATTTCTTTGATTAATTGTACTGCTTCTTGTTTGAAATGTAATAAACTAAAATTTTGATTCAAAATAAGACATTTCATTTTTAATAACCTTAGTAATGTAACTTGGCAACTCTGAAAATCAACCATCTCTCCCAGGATATGCTGGGGTTTGCTGCTTCTTTTTGTTGCTCATGTTTGTTCGTTTAGTGACTTTCCTAGACTACTGTGAAGTCTGTATTCTGGAACATTTGTGGCCACTGAAGTCTCTCCTTGGTTAGTTAAGTTACCAGCTAATGTGGACAGAGATTTTCTTAAATACCAGTATTGACTAGCAGTCCCATGTGTGTACTAGGGTGAGCAATCAGTCCCACCAGCTGTTTGTAACTTTGCATTAGCCTTTACTTACTGGTTCAGAAGAACTTCAAGGTTAGTCAGAAGTGAAAGATTAGGATCTTGTTATGTCTTATATACACAAATACAGAATCTTTTAGTTTTCTATTATATCCTTGTCAGAAGAATATGACATCTTAATCTCCAATTTTTCCCGTTAAGATTTTCGTCAGCCTCTTATTAGTGTTAACTGGTAATCTCATCTCAGATAACTTCAATGCTAAATAATTGGCCCTGATTACCACAAATGCCTTGAAGATAGGACTGTTTCAGCAGAGTAAACTCTTAGAATCAGCTGTAATAAAGACAAAACTTAATAATAAAGCTAGGTAGCAATCTACCATCAGGTTATATAGTGACTAATCTTTGGAGATAAGAGAAGGTTTTTGTTGAGCTTCACATCTTCCCTTCCTCTTCAGTAGCTGCTAAAACATTGGTTTTCACAGCTATCAGATTTGTAAGGGTATTGGTTTTAATAGCCATTGAAAAGTTGGAGAGAGAGAGAAATGGGATTTTAGCAAGATAAAATGACAAGAAGCTCACTTGCTGAGATTTGGCTATCTTTCTTTATTTATTTCTTTGAATAAATGTCTTTTACCTAGTAATTTACTGATTTCATTTAGTAATTTTTGGTGTTCTGAAAAAGTTAAATTTAAGAGTTTTGTTATTATTTTATTGCTTTCATGGAAAAGAAGATTTTCAGAGATCTTCACCATTCTGGACCATTCTTCTGCTTTTGCATCTTCTGTATCAAAGTTTGCTAAGTCTCTTGGCTCAAAGATGTAGATAAGTAGCTACTAAATAGAAAGTAGAAAAATATTGCAATCCCCAGTTGAGAATGATGATGTCACGAGTTTTTGACTGGAAAGAAGGATTAAGAAGAATTCTTGGGGATCATGTTAACCTTGACAAAGATGGGGTTACACAGCTATAAGCTATGTCAAATTCAGTAAATGCAACTTAAAATCTGTGCCTTTCATTATATGTAATTGTCACATCAAAAGAAAAAATGTAAGTTAATATTTAACTCCAGTAATTCTTTGTGTTCTAAAGTATTTAAGGGTATATATATATATATATTATATGTATATAATATATATATATGTATAATATAAATACATACTTCCGTGCCTCTAGACTTCAGTAAGTATGACACTCAGTCAAGTGACACACTTTGCATAGGCTGCTCCCTTTAGTAGAGCTCCTGAAGTAGATGCAAATCTTTGTTTCCCTCCACTGACCAGGTAATCCAGTGAAAGAGGGCCCATGAAGATGCTCCCTCTCAACTCTTCCCATCCCATCCCTTCCCACCCCAAACCCACAACTACCAAAATATACAGTGCTGTATCCAGAATCAGGGATGTGAAAGACAGATGTAACGTTCCAATCTGAGTCCCAAGACCTAGCTTCACATTCCTGGCCCTTCCTCAATGGTGCTGACCATTACACCCTTGAGCTGGATCATTCCTGTAGCTGACACTTACCACAACTAAAATGTAGAAGACCTCTGCCAAGATTCCTTCCCTGCCCCCCCCAGCCTCCCCTCACATTTTGACACAAAAGCCTCTTCTGCTATGGACAACTGGGCCAGTTTTTGTTCCATAGTCTGAAATGGAGGAGAGAGCTGTGTTGACCCTGGGTGAGCAGAACAGCCTGCTGGACAAAGAGTACCACTTAGGCATGATTCTAAAGTATTAAAGGGAATATATATATACTAGTATATATATTCACACACATTCCCTTAAGGGGTCTGGGGGAGAGGGAAGGGAGAAGAGACCTCCAAGGAAGGACACGAGCACCAACACCAGCACACACGGACACCATGGTAACCACACTCCCAACGTGCACATGTATGGAAAGCTCAAGGAGGTGAGTGCACACCTACAGATACAGACATACATATACTTTTGAGGGTACAGCATGAAACACGCACAAGAGAACGCACCTCGGCACATACACACAGGCTAACAGGTAGCAGATTAGGTCTCCACTGGCAGTCCCTCCAGTGTCCACACAGGGAGGAAGGAGCATGTGGCTTAAAGCTGCCTGTGAAGGGGGCTGTACTTCTAGTTCCTCCAGGTCACTTTGTGCTGTGGACTGGTCCCTGGAAGAAAACCCTCAGTGCATCTTAGCATTCAACTCCTCCTGGCCTTGCCTGGGCCACCCCTCTCAACAATCCTAGCTCTATGTGAGATACATGGGCTTTGCAGGACCTCCCACTACAATCAGGTTGAGCTGTGGCCTTGAGTGCTAAGGGAGTATATATTGATGTCCGCAACTTACTTGAAATTTCTCTAAAATAACATGGATGGAGAAATTGATAGATATGAACACAGGCATACACACACATTTAGTAAAGTTAATGGTATACAAGTATTCATTGCAATATCTTAAAATTTTGTCTCACTATTTTTTTTTTTTAATTTCATGACAAAATGTTGGAGATAATAACCTGAAGTAGAGGCTGGGACCAGTGGATCACACCTGTAATCTTCAACTCTGGGAGACCAAGGCAGGTAGATTCCTTGAGCTCAAGAGTTTGAGACTAGACTGAGGAAGATTTAGACCCCATCTCTAGTAATAATAGAAAAAATAGCCAGGCATTGTGAGGGTGCTTGTTATCCCAGCTACTTTGGAGACTGAGGCAGGAGGATCATTTGAACCCAGGAGTTCAAGGTTGCTGTGAATTAGGCTAAACTAAACCTATACCACCTTAGCCCGGGCAACAGAGTCTTAAAACAAGCCTATAGTGGAAAGACATATTAATTTGAAACATTTCTTAAAACAATAATGGCATAATATACATGACTACTATTTTTCCAGAGTTAAAAAACTTGGGAAATATTTATAGAAAGCTAAAGAGATAAAAATCAATTCCTGTCAAAGGGACAGCTAAAATCCTTTAGGAACTAAAGAAATGTTTTATAAAAAGTGACATCTCTCTTAAATTGTGGGAAGAGAAATTAGTATCATTTACAGCTCATATAGTTGACATTTTAAAGATTTTTCTGTAATAGAGTAAAACATGAAATATTACTTTCTATTTTTAGTACCATTTTTGTACAAATAACAGAAGTAGTAGATAAATCAGATATCAAACTTTTATGAGACCAGCAAACACAATGGTTAGTTCAGACCTCTAACACGAATTTGGTTCACAAAAATTATGTGAGGTGAAAATTCTACATAAAAGCATCAAAATGCAATTTGGTCAGTGTATTCTGGAAGTATCTTCTTTCTTGCAGAAACTTAATTAGCTCATAGTTTAAAATTTAACATAAAATACAATAGTTTTTCACCCAGACCACATTATCTGTCTATCTTATGCAGAACTGCTGGACTGTGATTGAACCTGATTGTATAACATGAAGCCTGGCTATACATGGTAAAAAAATATCTCAGCAGTTGCCACCACAGCAGAATCTATTACATAATTGGAAGTACACAGTCGTGCCTTTGGAGTTGAGAGGAACAAATTGAAAAGCTGACTTGTTACACTGTTTAACAAAGCAGGAATCGGGGTGTAAGCAGTAACACATAGACATCACAGGTCATCCGAACTGTGTGGATCTCTATACCTGAGAGCGCGAAGGGAGCCCAGATGCGCAAGACTGAGTGCTATTCAATCACTTTAGGAGATGTCTGTGCTGTGTTTATCTTGCTCTCTTTTATGGACAGATAGGAGCTCTTAGCATAATAAATGTACTGATTCTCTAGCAGTGGAGGGAAAAGAGGGAACTTTGTGATAACCAGAAAAGACGTTTTCATACTCACTATGTAGTACTGAACCAAGCATCTAGTGACTCGGGAACTAAATAAGCATATAGTGACTCAGGAAATAAATAATGTCTTAAAGACATAAATAATATACGTATTTTTCAGCACACTTTTATGGAATATGTAGTATTTGTAAAGACCTATGTTGAATTGCGTTCATAATGCAAAGCTTCGCGGTGTTAGGTCTCAAGAAGTTACAATGTACCAGAAAAGATGAAATATTACAAATATTTGGGCCACCATCAGAAATGATAAGAAGTATGTGAGCAATAACATTTAAGTGCTATTGGAACATAGAAACAGCTATGGTCACCTCATAAAACTTTGTGGATTTAGTAGCATTTGGAAAGACGCTAATATGTTAACAGAAGCAGATGAAGATAAGAAATAAGAAATAAAGGGTTATTTAGGTGAAATAAAGGGAATAGAATGAATTTAAATATAATTTTTTTTTAAATCAGCCTTAGATAACTCACAGAAGTCATAGGTCAATGATGGTTGATATGATTATGGAGTTAAATAACTACATTCGTGATCATGATATAAACCATTTCCATCACTTGTAAATTTACCCTTATGCTTTATATTAGTATCCTATTGCCACTAAAGCAAATTACGACAGAATTTGTAGTTTCATACAACACGAAGGTATTCTGTTATATTTCTAGGGGTTAGAAATCCCAGCTGAGGCGTACGGGAGTAAACTCAAAGTATTAGCAGAGCTAGTTCCTTCTGAAGACTCCGGGGTGGGGATATCTGGGGCTTGCTCAATTCCATGTCCGAGCTCTTCTCACTCCTCAGTTGGTGGTCACACCCTCTGCCATCTCTGCCTCTCTCACTTCACCGCGCTTTCGCCTTCTCTCCGCTACGCTCCTCCCTCTGACTCCTTCTGAACCCAGCCGGTTCTGATCACTAAAATCCTATCCTGGATCATTCAGAATAATATCTTTGTTTCAAAATTCTTAACCTGCAGTTACTTTTGTCATATAAGGTAAAATTTACAAATATAGGGAATTATGAACATATTTCAGGTGGGGGACATTCTGGAGGCTATCAGTTCACTGCCGCAAACCACCAGCCCGGGAAATGACTCGCTCATCTGATTGTTAACATTCGATTTGTCCTTTCCTGGGATGTCGTACACACGGGATGGCACAGCACGCAGCAATCTCTTGTGCCTGGCCTCTTTCTCTTAGTGTACTGCTTTTGATATTCATCCATGTCGTTAAGAGTATCAGTGATTTCTTTTTTATTGTGGAATAGTATCACATCATATGGATATATGGCAATATCTTCATTCCCCAGGTGATGGTGAGCTGATTCTTTCCAGGTTTTAACTATTACAAATAAAGCTGCTACGTGTGTGTAAGTATTGTTTTGAAATGTGTTTTCATTTATTTTAGTCAGAAGCATGAGTATAGAATGTAGGTATGTATGGTAAGAGTATGTTTAAGTTTATAGGAAACTATTACTGTCCTTCAAAGTGGCTGCACGATTTTGCATATTCAGCCATGTATGAAAGATTCACTACCAACACTTGTTATTATTTGTTTTTTATCCATTCTTAATGGTATGCATTGCTATCTCAGCAGGCTCTTAATTTGTATTTCTCAGCAAGCTGATAACTAATGATTGATTAACATTTCATGTGTCTATTGGCATATGATATGTCATTAATATAGTGTCTTTTTGAACATTTTGCCCATTTTAAATTGGGATTTTTTTTTTTTTTTTTACTGAATTGAAAGTGTTATTTATATATTCTGAATAGGTCCCTTATTACAAGTGATTTTTCAAATATGGTTATCAGTTTGTGACTTGAATTTTCATTTCATTCAGTATTTTTTGAATAACAAAATATTTTGATTTTGATAAAATCCAATTCGTCATTTTTTGTATGTTTTACACTTCTTGTCCTTTCAAAGAAGGATTTACTTTACTGAAGGTAACACTGACTTTCTTATGAGCTTTCTTTTTTTTTTTTTTTTTAGAGACAGAGTCTCACTATCATACAGCTCACAGCAACCTCCAACTCCTGGGCTCAGGCAATTCTCCTGCCTCAGCCTCCCGAGTAGCTGGAACCACAGGTGCCCACTACAACGCCCGGCTATTTTTTGTTGCAGTTTGGCCGGGGCCAGGTTTGAACCCCCCACCCTCCGTATATGGGACTGGCTCCCTACCCACTGAGCCACAGGCACCGCCCAGTCTTATAGGCTTTCTTCTGCAACTTTAATAAATTCAGGTTATATGTTTTGGACTGCTATTGACTTGCAGCTAATTATTTGACATGCCATGAAATAAGAGCCAATTTTTATTTTCATCTTCATAACTTCATAATAAATTATAAATGAAAGGGAGAGAATAAACTCAAAAGCATAAAGGAAAATGATAGTAATAGTTCTTAAACTTTGTACTTTTGAATAACTTGTATTTTAGAATAATTTTAGATTTACAAAATGATTGCTATGAGCAGTAATTTTATGTTTCAGTGTGACAAGATCATGAGGTGTCCTGACATTTGGCTACACATATATTTGGTTGTGTTTGTGAAGGTCTTCCAGGATGAGATTAGCATTTGAATTAGTGAAATTAGTAAAGCAGATTGCCTCTGCAAGGTGAGTGGGCATCATCAGCAAATTTCTAAGACCCTGAATACAATAAGAGGATGGGAGAAGGAAGAATTTGTCCTTTCATCTGACTATCTGAACTGGAACCGCAATTCCCTGCCATTGAACTGAGACTTGTCTTTTTGGCTGTCCTGGATCTCAGAGCTTTAGACTTAGAGTGAACTACATTACCAACTTTCCTGGGTTTCCAGCTTGTAGAAGGCAGATCGTGAAGTTTCTTGTCCTCCATCATCATGTGAGTCAATTACACACAATAAATTGCTTTATAAATTTAGGCATAGCTATATACAAGTATTACACAAAATATGTATTGTAATAAATTATTTATTTTATGTATATAAATATATAAAATAAATTATGTATTTGATATTAAATGTAATAAATAATATATGTATATTCAATGCATAAAATATTAATGTATAAATAATTTGTAATTTTAATATACAAAGTATAAATTCACATACATAGATAAGAAAATATTTTATGATATAGATACATTTTATGATATAAAATACAATATGTTATGTATTATAGGTCTATGTGTGTTTATTTCTTTGTTTCTCTGAAGAATCTTGAATATTTTCGTAGAAGAGTGATTACGAAGAATATTTTAACAGTGAGAGTTTTAAATTGGTTCTAGGTTTTCTGAAATTGGATATTTATCCTGATTATATTTAAATATGCTGATGGCAATATTTCTGGTATTAAAGAGAGCACCGATAGTCCATAACATAATCTGGAAATAGAATATGCAAAATATCTGCATTGAATACTCTTATCAACCACTTATAGGAAGCAATGAGCAACTATACATGTAACACTTTTGAACATTTTTATAAAACCAATGACTATAAAGAGGTTAACTTATTGCTTTTAATGTATCTGGAAAAAGTAGTGCAAGAAATGAAAGAGCTTAGGGATTCTAATTCTCAGCTCAAGAACTGGTGAATGATGTGAAAACTTCTATATGTGCCCTGAAGGAGATGCTTATCTCTGGTAGCAAAGAGTGTCCTCCTGTGATTGGCTGTATTATAACACATATTGAACTCCCAATCTCACAGGGTATCTACTGTTAAAGTGAGAACATTGGGAATAAATGAGATCCTCTAAGTTCAAATGTGGATGTGTGGGAAGACTTTGATGAATCTGGGGATGTTGGGTCCCTAACTTCTGATGAGGTTTTGTTGTTGTTATTGTTGTTGTTTGCCCAAAAAGAAGCAGCCTTCCCAGTGAAATTGACCTTCCTACTTCTAGTACAAACTGACTCTCCACTCCCAACTACAGTCACTGTAACATATGTGGTTTTATTACTTGAGCAAATTAACACATTCCTTGGTATATAGCTAAAGAAGCAAATGCTTATTCTTCATCTGTCCATAATGCTTAAAAAAAAACAACTTGCTTTCAGCTGGCAAGACCATCAATACACCTTTACTGCTTGACCTAAGATGTATATTAACTCTCTACCCATATGTCATAATCTAGTTTACAGAGATCTTGACCTTTGACAAGATATCACATTGGTGTATATTACTGGTGACATTACGCAGATTGGATGTAGTGAATAAGAGGTTGTAACTATTCTAGACTTACTGGTAAAAAAAAAAAATACAAGAGGTTGGGAAATATATTTAAAATTTAGGGGCTATCTACATCAATGAAATCTCTATAGATCTAGTGACATGAGCATATTGAGAAATCTCTTCTGAGATGAAGGATAATTTGTTAGATACAGCCCTTGCTACAACCAGAAAAGAGGCCTTGAAGTCCTCTTTGGATTGTACAGACAACAAAATTTCCATTTGGGTGTGTTACTCTGGCAGGGCCATTTACCATGGGATGTGAAAAGCTGCTGGTTTTGAGTGGGGCCCTGAACATGAGACTGCTCTACAAGTCCAGGCTGCTGTGCAAGTTAGGCCACATGATCCAGCAGATTCAAACATGCCTGTGTGAACAGGAATGAAGACCCTTAGGATATTGGATCAAGGTGGTATCATCTTCTGCAGATCACCACCCTTTTGAGAAACTAACTGCCCTCGGCTTGCTACTTGGCCTTAGTGGGGCCTAAATGCTCAACCATGGGTCACCAAGTTACTACTCATGATAAATTGTGTATTATCTGGCCAAGCAAGCCATAAAGGTGGGTGTGCACAGAAGCATTCCACCATCAAGTTAGTGGTATATATATATATATAAATATATGCCTAAGCAGGCCTTGCAGGCACAATTAAATTTCAGGAAGTGGCTGGAATGTCCATGGTCTCCACTCCTGCGTTCTCCCTCTCCTACCCCTGCATCTATGACCTCTTGAAGAGTTCCCTTTGATCAGGTGGAGTGGAAGGCAGGGATATTGATGTCTTGGCATGTGTATGCCTAGGCTAATACCTGTGTTTCTTTCTCCAGTTTTTAACAAATATGTTTAAAAAGTAATAGAAGAATAAATAGAAAAAAGGTTAAGATATAAGGGAAGAAAATATTTTTTACAGCTATATAATATGGTTGTGTTTTAAGCTACTTATTATTGCAAAAGTGTCAAAAAATTCTCAAAATTGAAAATTTTATAAAGAACTATTACAATAAAATTAATTATTGAAAAGAGAAAAATTATATAAATTTAATGCAGCCTAACTGTACGTTTATAGTCTCCAAGAGTGTACGGTAACGTCAGAGGCCCTCGCAACTCACTCACTGGCTCATCCAGAGCACATTTCAGTTGGGAAACATATTTCAAATTTAGGGCCTGTCTACTTCAGTGACATTCTATAGATTTAGTGGTATGAGCATATTGAGGTATCTGTTGTAAAATGAAGGATAATTGTATTCATGGTAAGCGTATTCCATAGGTGTGCAATATTGTATTTTTGCTGTGTTTAGATATGTTCCAATACAAAGGTACTAATCACTGTATTATAAATGCCTACAGTATTCAGTGCAATAGTGTGCTGTGTTATTGCCTAAGAGCAAAAAGCCAGTGGGGAACTATTTCATGTTGGAAGGCTGAATAAAATTAGCTGTAATCAAAAAGAACACATTGAAGAAACATCAATTAGGTATACTTTAAAATGTAGATTATTTTGTAAAATCTAACTACTATGCACCTAATAATTTCAAACAATGATAACCATTTATTAATTTTAAAGTTACTAATCTTTTAATGACTTTGTTGTGCCTACTTTTTGTTGAAAGTATTTAAAAATTTGGTTGCAGCTGTTCCAGGTGATCTTATAGATGAATGTTAGTCATATGTGACCTGAAGGGCATCTTTATTTGGGTTAGGAGGGAGAATGTTTATCGGCAGCAATAAGAGGTTGAAAAGCAAGAAAGCATTTTTCAGGCATGTTGCCAAAGGCATGGATATTCTGCTTCATTTTTCCATATTTTTAATTGGATTTTTCTTTGCATCAAACAATAACTTTAAAATGTCATCTTCTGAGAGCTCAATCAATTCCATCTATAGTTTGTTAGGTGCCTGGTGGTATCGATAGGTGAGGCTGAAATGCTAATATGAGTGTAATGTCATGATTCTCAAAGTCAGTGAAACTTTCATTGTATTCTCCGATTGATAATCTATAATAGCTGTGTATTCTTCAAATAATTTGCATATAGTATCCTGTTTACCAATGACCTTTTCTAACTGGGGAAAATGTTCATCTAAAATGTACTCTTAAAGAAGTGTTTTCAAAAAAACATAGGTTTTTGTCACATTATCATATATAAATTTTGTTTTACCGTGCAAAGAAATATTTAAGTCTTTTTTATCTAGCATGATATCACCCAGAAATGCTGCATTTATATAGAAATCTTCTTTCAATAATTCCCACTGCTGATTCTGTTCTTTATAAAATTTAACTATCTGTTCTCTCAGAGTTAAAACTTAGGCTAACACTTGTCTCTGAAATAACCAAGGGACTTTAGAATGATATGCAAATATGCATTGAATATCCGTGGTTGAATTTTTAGCATGTTACAAAACTGATACTATCATGTTGCATTGGATGAATATATTTATATTATTAAATATGAAATGTACAGTTTCAAAACAAAAATTTAGTTCATTATATCTCAAACAGGAAGCAGTACAATTAATCAAAATATGTTCCAAAACTATTGACACAGTTTTGCTATTTTATGGTGGCTTGTTCATGCCAGCAGTGAAGAAGCCTAAAGAACAAGAGGTGATGAAATTATGAAAGGCATTTTCCACAGCTTGTTGTGAATTGCATATTTTTCACTACAAGTAGTCATCCAAAGCCTGGAAGAAGTGGTAGTCAGTTGGTGCCAAGTCTGGTGAACACAGTGGATGACAGAGAGTTAGCAAGTCCAGCTTCTATAGTTTGAGCAGTTGTCTAAGTTGATAGTGTGATGTGTTTGAACGTTGTGTTGCAAGAGAATTGGCCTGTTCCTATTGACCAGTCTTGGCCTGTTAATTGCAAGCATCCTCATCCATTCCTCTGACTGGTTGCAGTGCTGTAATCAACTGACCAAGTTTCATGAAGCTATAGTGGATAATACCAGTGCTGGACCACCAGACAAAAACCATCAGTTTTTTGATGAATATTTAGTTTGGACTATACTTTGGCACTTCATCTTTATCCACTCATTGTGCCAAATGCTTGCAATTTTCCAAAAGAATTCATTTTTGCCACACCTACCATAGCAATATGTTATAAAGATGGTTCATGTTTGTGTTGTGATGCCAAAGGAAAGCAAGCTTCAAGGTGATTTCTGACACCCGTTTGATTTACATGGAAACCAACTATTTAGCTTTTTTTACATTGATGATTTGTTTCAAAGAGTTTTTACTCACCTTATTTAATTATACATGTATTAACTTTAAGTTAAGACTCTCTAGTTAGGGACAAATTCATATAGGGTAGGTATAAAGTTGGCATTTTGAAATGTCAACAGTTGATTGATACAAGCTAATTTAATAATGTTTCTGTTATTTATCAAAATCAGAATTATAAATTTCAATGTTAAAGGAACTATTATAGGGTTCATATTAGCAATCTAGCAGTACAATTAATTCAGTAGGTGACTATCAATTATTTTCAGTGTAAAATATTAGGATATCTCATTTTTAAAAGGTGCATATATGTGAATATTAAAAGTGTCGGTATCAGAGGTAAGTTTAATGTAAGAGACATTTCTTTTGAGCTTTCTTGGTTGAAACTTTGGATTCTTTTGAAGGGACATTTTCCTCTCATTTGAGCCTCTAACACTTTCATGTGAGCATTTTACTTATTGCAACTAAAATGCTTTACATGGCTCAGCGCCTGTAGCTCAGTGAGTAGGGCGCCAGTCACATACACCAAAGGTGGCGGGTTCGAGCCCAGCCTGGGCCTGCTAACCAACAATGACAACTGCAACCAAAAACTAGCCCGTGTTGTGATAGGCACCTGTAGTCCCACCTACTTGGGAGGCTGAGGCAAGAGAATCCCTTAAGCCCAAGAGTTTGAGGTTGCTGGGAGCTGTGATGTCATAGCAGTCTACTGAGGGTGACATAGTGAGATTCTGTCTCAGAAATAATAATAATTATAATAATAATAATAAAAATGCTTTGCATGCTACACAATGGTCATTTCATAATATATTTTCTCCCCTAAGTGCCCACTGGCATACCTTTGGTGCAATGTACTTAGTGTAGAGTGCCAGAAAGTGACCCAGGCTATGCACATGTTGAATAAATGAATTAATGAATGACCATGTGCCTGCTCTCACCTAAATGTTTTAAGCCAACCCTGAGGTCATTTATTAAAATCTTGCCCCTCAAATTGATAGTATTAACAAGTAGGAATCTTGAAGGTGATTAGATCACAAGGGTGGAGACCTTCTGTTGGTCCCAAGGGGGTGAGAGTACAGCAGGTAAAGGCCCTCTACCCTTACCAGACACTGCTCTGCTGATGCCTAATGAACATTCCAACCTCCAGGACTGTGAGAAGTCATTTTCTGTGTTTAAAAGCTTTCCATCCAAGGTATTTTGTTAAAGCATCCCAAATAGACCAAGACAGTACACATTTCACTACTTGGAAAAAGCAGTTACAATAGGAAAAGAGTATATATGATAATTAAAATGTAATATAGAGAGAAACTAGAAATATGCATTGTGAAATGGACTTTCTGACATTTATCCTTTTTTTCATGACTGCACAGGATAAAACTCAGTAGCATCCAACTTCTTCATAAGCTTCAACAGCAGGAGTTGTCCCTTGCCATAGTGACATCAGCTAGCTACACAGAGCAACAGACAGAGTTGTCTGTAGTTCCTGTAGCATCAGGCTTGAGAGCACCCAATAGATTTCTTCTTTCTCCAAATTTTTTTTTCACGTTTTATAATATTAGACATTCAAAGTGGTATAAAGATAATACACTTTTTTAAACAAGAGCACCAAATAGTGATCTTAGAATTGAGAAAGGAAATGACCAGGCAGTGCTTAGCAAACTCCTAAGCCCTGAACCAAGGTCTCTCTGTCTCTGATAAAACTGGAGAAGTTTCAGAAACCAGCCAAAACCAGTCCAAGGCCAGGTGGCCCCAGAAAACTACCTCTGGTTGCCCTCACTGCTCATTGTAACCTGATACAATGCATTAGCATGCTGAAAGAAATTTCCACCAATCAGGTCAGTTACAAAGGCCACGGGAACTCCCAGAAATTGCCCTGTGTGGTTTAAATGGGAGGGGGACCCTCAGCTCTGAAGACTTTCTGACCTGTACAATCTTCCCTCTTTATAAACATACAGTTAAGAGACAACCATAAAGGCAGGCAGCCAGCAACACAAATTCTCCCTTGTCTATGGGGGAGTCATTTGAAGCCATTTGGCTTTTAGGAAAGATCCATTTCCCTGCATCTGAATAAATGGGCAAAAATCACAAGATTATACAGCTAGTCAGAGTGTAGAGCTGGGATTAGGGATCCTATCTGATTTAGAGCTTGAGATTTCAATTGCTTTGCAATACATTTACAGTACCCCCATACATAAAAGTGACTTTAAAGGTAGACAGAGGCCACAGGCAGGGAAAATAGACACATTTCATTGAAACCTGTTATAAGTTACCTTCACTTATCCTAATTAATTAGCCGAAGTATGCCATCTAAGGTCCACTGATTGAAAGAAATAAAATAAGCAACTCATGACAGCAGCATGGTCTATGGATTTGAAAAGTCAGTAAAAGTAGCTACTCACAGAGCAAATACCAGAAAACTGGATGGTTGCTCCAGATGGAAGTAGGAAGTAGTTTCATAGGTAATTAACAAGGGGACTTTTAGTGGACTTGAGTGATTGTGGTAAAACGAGGTACTAGAATCTTGAAATTGTAAGTTTCTTCATGTATTATTTATGGGTCAGGTGAGTAGGAGTAACCAGGAATTTTTAGCCCACATGCTTAATGTTGAATTTTTCTTTGTTTTAATTTACCCTCTTAATAAAACCGAATCAAGCTCATTTATTTAATTGATGTCTGAGGTTACTTGAAAAGAGAAATATAATGTGTATATGATTCCACCCAACTGGGAAAACCCATGAAAAATTTCACGCATTACTGAGACACACATAATATAATCAAAACAACTATTTTATATTCAGGGGCATGTCAGTGAAAAATGCTGTATTGAGGGGTAGGGGCTTGGGGGTTATAAAGAGATAACACACGAAATCTGACCTCAAGGGGGATTTAAATTTACTAGGGAGGCGAAGATAGATGTAAAAATAACTGTTATGCAAAGCATTCAAATTGATAAATTAGATTACCACTACAGCCAGAATAAATTTATTTAGCAATAAGGGGGAAATGTTAATAAAACGAGAATTCAGTTGCTCACAGTTAGAGTAGAAAAACTGATTATTAAGGCGTTTTAGCAACATTGTGATTAGTAGAATGACTCAGTTTTGCACCGAAACCAATTTGACCTTACAGAAATTAAAATTGCAGTGTCCTAACAAGACAGAACCTATCAGATGAGACATGAGCAATTATCAGTCGCTGCCCAGTCGCTGACAACTCTAATGTTTACATAAAAAGCATATCCTGTAATGCAGTGCAGGAGCCCTTTTCAGACAGTAACGCTCAGAGGCATTAAAAAGTGCCCGTCCTTACCTTTAAAAAGTTGTGCCTTGGCAGGTAGGCATCAGGCTGCAAAGCAGAGACATAAATTTCCATTTTTTGCAAACCTACTCATTAGTGTGGTTAAAAACAAGAGCTTGGGACATATGGTCTTTATTACATAATGAATAACTCTCACTTTCTCTCTCTCAAATATTTGTTTCCTTTACTAAGTTCAATATCACATAAATGATAGACAGAAACAAATATGTGTGAATGTGTGTGTGTTTATACAGGAAGGATGTCCAGTCTGTGGCCACAGGTCACAAGCAGTGCAGGATGGCTATGAATGAGGCCCAACACAAAATTGTAAATTTACTTTAAAGTGATGAAGTTTTTTTGTCATCTTTTGTTGGAACTTGATTGCATGGTTCTTCAGAGTGAGCTTTGTAGATGACACAGCTGTGTCTGAGATTTAGGTAAGATAAACATACGTAGGCTTCCGCTATTTTTACACATCTTCGGTTTTAAGGTGGCAAGGAGTTTCCAGTGTGTTATTTTCCAAACTGACTCCACCAGACCTTACTTGTGCTTGTGATGACGATTATAAAATCACCACTGTGTGGCATGTAAAGCACTTTAGTTGCAATAAGTAAAATGCTCATGCAAAAGTGTTAGTGGCTCAGATGAGAGGAAAATGTCCCTGATTTATGTTGTTAGTGAAGATGGTAGAGGGAACAAAAAACAGGGACATTATACTTTTTCAAGTATTACTTTTATTGTAAAGGATTAGAAAAATATACTATTTTCTTATAAAACATGGGTCTAAATGGGATTTCACTGTTAACTGAGGTCATGATATTCAAATACCAATCAGATAAATTATAGGAAGAAAGATATTAACTGATGAGGCTATGTTGAAGTAGTTTAGTTTTTAAGTGCGTGAGCACAGCTAAGAGGGGATACAAATGATCTCCACGTCTGTAGGTTCTGCATCTATAATTTCGTCCAGCTGCAGATTGAGAGCATTAATACTGTGGGAGAAGTAATACAAATAAAAAAATATATTATAACAATTACTTGTTTAGTATTTACATTATATTAGGAGTTACAAATGATCGAGAAATGATTTAAAGTATATGAGAGTGTGTGTGCAAACTGTATGTAAATAGTAAGCCAATTTACATAAAGGACTTGGGAATTCATGGATTTTGGTATCTGTGAGGGTAAGTGGACCTATGGATACCAAGGGATAAATGTGCTTAAGTTAGTTCTAAGTGTAGGTTTTAATATAACCAGACAGGCTCAGCCCCTGTGGCTCAATTGGCTAAGGCGCCAGCCACATACACCTAAGGTGGCGGGTTCGAATCCCCAGCCCGGCCATCCAAACAACAATGATGACTTCAACCAAAAAATGGCCGGGCATTGTGGCAGGCGCCTGTGGTCCCAGCTACTTGGGAGGCAGAGGCAGGAGACTCGCTTGAGCACAGAAGTTGGAGGTTGCTATGAGCTGTGATGCCATGGCACTCTACCCAGGGGGATAGCTTGAGGGTCCGTCTCAAAAAAAAAATTAATATAACCAGACAAATGATAATAACAATAGAAGGAAAAATTATAAATATAAAAATATTCCTTCAAGATCTCCATTTCCTGGTTATCCAATCAGACACTAATCCTGGTATTCCCGGAAAGGGACTTTGAAGATGACATTCATTTATGATTCAACTGAAAAAAATTGAGAGAACATTCTGTATTATTCAAGACAGCCTAATATAATTGCTTAACCTCTTACGGCCAAGAAAATTCTCAGATGGTATCAGAGGGATAAGGCAAAGGGAGAGACAGAGGGGAGGTGAGTCAAGAGAAGGGGACTCCTGACCATCAGTGACCTGGAGATGGAGGAAGGAGGCAGCAGTCATCAACATTTCAACCTATCATTACAGTGTTAGGCCCTTAATGTTGATTGAGTTCTCTGTAGATCCTAGCTATCAAGTTTTTGTCTGATTCATAAGGTGCAAACACCTTTTCCTATTCTGATGGTTGTCTATTTGCTTTGGTTATTGTCTCCTTAGCTGTACAGAAGCTACTCAATTAAGTCTCATTTGTTTATTTTTGTTGTTCTTGAGTTGAAATGGCTGCTGTTTAGAAGCTAGGTCATATCTTTACCTACATACCAAAATATTTCTTGGTATAGTCTTTTTGTTACTAAACATAGAAAATATATATTTACAATATTCAACTGCTCATAATATTATTGGATTAGTCTTGTCACTCATTAAAAGTGTTTCAATATATCTAATATTATTATCCTATATGCTTGTAGCCACCCCTTTCCCTAGGATGCTTCCCGATTTCAGCTCTCAGATAATGTTTAAATTTATTTAATATACGTTTTATTCAGTCATAAATTATCACTGAAGCATACTAAACCTGACAATGATTAATTGATAACTCAGAAGGAGACCTTGAGGCATTTCAGCAAGAGAAAGTCCCCGAAGTAGGAATGAACTTGGATGGAAAGAAAACAAGCAGTTAGAATTTCCGGGCTAAGGAAATTGAGAGATTGTCTAGCATACCCACCCCTAACATTTTAGGAATGAGGCAAGAGTCCAAAAGAAGTTAAAAATCTTGTCTAGAAATATAAAATTTATAAATCAAGCTGTTCCAACGGGATGGTCAACATTTCTACTTCATGACCTATTCTGTCTTCCTTCTTGCCCAGACTGGAACTAGTCTGAGAGCTCTGATCTTTTGTGCTGGGCAGGGCAGGACATAAATATGTGTCTGGGATTTGTGGGTAATGACTGGACTCAGATGGACTCATGGTAGAGCTGTACTTGACCCAATTCTCCAAAAAGCTAAAATCAGCAGGTTTTTTTCCCATATCTAATTTTCTGATTAGAGATTTTCAGACTACTTACAACTCTTCTCAAAAGTACATTACCCCTTGGGAGAAGCTACATGGTTACCTGAAGCACCTGGCCGCTTGGAAGCCGTGGGGCACCCCATCTTTATACAAATTTGGTCATTCTATGTTTCAGTCCTGCATTCTCTCCTGGCTTGTCTTCTCCTTTAATTCCTGTTTTGCCAGTTACTAAATTTTCAAAAGATTTTCAAAAAGACCAACAAGAAAAAAAAATCACTTGTGTTGGGTGTTTGTGACATTTGTGAAATATACCATTTGCTAACCTGTAGGAGGGTGTACGGGCAGTTCTGAAGATGAGGGTTGACAAGTCATCAGGTTCATGCCTTGCAGCAGTTTTAAGGCTGCATAGGAAACGCAAACATTACTTTTTATGTGGTGGGAAATATTTGGAAGGTTGAATATAGACTTAGAAAGTATTTCATAAAGCTCCTCCAATAAAAATGTTTCCTCATTATGAGTTTGCAAATTGTGCATTTCTTCTTAACTCTCTTGATTTGATTTATAGTGAGTGTAGCATTGTATCTTTGGTGACTTTAAGTTATAAACTCCTCTCGTGGGACATTAACTATGAGAATACTATGGTGTTACTTATGACATTTTATATATCACACATTTTTATTTATTTTGTATAAATCTCAAACCTATGACAAATTTTAAAATGTTTAAAAATAAAACCCTTCATTTTTCTCCAATCACCTGTTATTAAAGTTCTCAAAATCAAGCTCCATAAGTTTAAAAGACTTTATTATTTCCTACAAATAAGAATATTCTCCTAGACAATCACAAAAATAGCCATCAAGTTCATAAAATTAACATTTATAGAGTAACATATTAATACTCAGAGGGAAGGATGTATGACATTGAACTTATAGAGAGGTTGTGGTTATTTTTAAAGATAAAGACCATTAATTTCTTTTAAAGTGAGTGGTTAAAGTAGAACAGAAGACAAGACTATGGAAGGAAAACAAAAAAAGGAATTGATGGGCCAGTGGTGAAAGGATTGTCTATGTCTGTATTGAAATCGGCAATACTGTCAATACTTTTGAAAGACAATTATATCATAACAAAGTTAAAATCGTGAAGAAATAATCTAGAATTTGTCTGAATTAAAGGGAAATTGTAGGGAAGTTATAAAAGTAAGAGATGCAAAGTTAGATTTATTATTGTTGTTAGAGACAAGCCATAAATGCTCTAAAAGTCTGTGAAGGTGCAGCATGGGTGGCCTCTTTGTCTCTACCTCCAGAAGAGAAAAATCACATAAAGAAGATACAGCCCCTTCTTGACAGGACTACAGAGAATGAAGGCCTTCAGGAGACAGTTTCCTCTTGGGAAAAAAAGGCAAATAGAATGATCATTTCCTTTTTTTTGCCTCCTTTAATTTATCTTTTTATTGCAATCCCAGTTGTGTATTTCGTATTACATTCATTATATTTATTAAAGAATTTTTGTATGTGTATTTTGTCTTGAGGAGTTTTTAGTAGATTTTTTTCCTTTTTTTTAAATTTCAGATTAATAACAGGGTACAAATGTTTAGATTACATTGTTTTCAATTCTAAGGAAAAGTTCAAGTTGTAGTTGAGCCCTTCACCTGGGGGTGTGCTGAACACCCTCATATGGTGCACATGAGGTGAGATCCCAGCAAGTGCCTCCTCCTTCCTCCTTCCTCCCTCATCCCTTCTCTCACCTCTCTCCTCCCCCTTGCTAGACTATATTTGTGTTTTTTTTCTTATGTGTGGGTGTGTGGTTGTTTATATATTGGTTTCATAAACATTGAGTATTGAGTGCACTGGAAACCATTTTTTCCTTTCTTGAGATACTTTATTAAGGAGAATGTGTTTCAACTCCATCCAGGTAAAAAGGCTCCATCTAAATAGTACTCAGTGCTATGCATCTATCACAGTTTGTTAATTCAGTGATGGGCTGATGGACACTTGGGTTGCTTCCACATTGGGGCAATTGTGAATTGAGCTGCAATAAACACTCTGGTGCAAATGTTCTTGTGGTAAAATGATTTTTGTTCTTCTGGGTAGATACCTAGTAATGGGATTATAAGATCAAATGGAAGGTCGACTTTTAGTTTTTTGAGAATTCTCCATATTTCTTCCATAGAGGTTGTAGAAGTTTTTAGTATATATTAAATTGCTTTGTTTTTATAAGTTTTCTGAACTTTTGAGAGAGAGAAGAGAGTCTATTCAAAGTACCAAAGAGTAAAATGAAACACAATCTAGACAAACCTTTTCAAATCTCTATATATTTGATATCTGAAGTCACTTCATTTGTTTCTTACTTCTCTTAAGTCCAAACTGCCAGACCATCAAGTCTTGTATTTTCTATCTCAAAAATATATTGAGTCTGCTTTTCTCTGTCTCTCACCTCGTCTACCATCCTAGTTTAATAACCATCATCCCTTGCACCCTTGCAGTTGTTTCCTGGTCACATTATGGTAAGTTTCCGTATCTTTGGTCATAGAATTGTAAAGAATTCACAATCAGTAAAATTGCATTTGCATGTTGGCACTCATAAGTTTTTGTGTGGGTACGGAAATTTGTAGCCAGTGTTTACCAGACATGGACCCTCACCCTGAAGTTTCTAAGGGTTCAGCTGTCAGAACACCAAATTCTTAGGCTTTTTTTGCTTTCTTCCTGTGGCATGCAAAGTGAATATCTGGTTATCTTTCACTTTATTTTCCACAACAAATATTTAAAGAACTTCCACATGCTTAATTCTAAAAATTCTTTAATTTGTCAAAATCACTGACCGATCTATGATCCAGCCTTAAGTACTAATTGTACAAAGTCTTGTAGAAATAAAAGCCTAAGCTGGACTCATGGGTCTGGCTTTTATGACAGCCAGATGGATAGGAAAGATTATAATGGCACCTAAGCATCTGTTAAAACTAACTGTATCAATGATCTGTGAACCAAGCCATGCTTTTCTGATGGACTATTCCCACTTCAGAGGCATAATTATGGACTATAAGGTCAGACATTTATTTCCATAAAAGAGCACCTAAGATTAAAATTATACATTGCCCTGTAGCATTTTAGGTTGCTATCAAGAAGAGCTATATCTTCTTCAAATATAAAAATAAATGGAACATGTATGACTCAAAAGACATTAAGCAGGTAGAACTTTTCAGTCCTATGAAAGAGGTTGCAGTTTTCATTGGATTTGCAGTCTGCAAATATTGCTTCCTAATAAAGCGTAACAATTATTTGTTTCAAGTCTGAATGAATCACATAATGAGCATAAATCAGATAAATGCACTTTTACCCTGGAGCCCTCTTCAGGGGGTACCTATCAATGGAGCTCTGTGACAATGGACACACTCCAGTAGCTCATGAATCTTATCTGCTAAATATAGTAGGCAATGGGAGTAAAAGATCAATAAAAAGATTAATGGATTTAATTACCCCTATGTAACCAGTAGTGGATAAAATTTTACTTTCTATTTTCACTGAGGGTAAAACGCCACAGTCAACGTCCCTGTAAAGCTAATTTGACTTTCTGCTTAGTAAATGGCTCATTGGCAATCCTGTAATGAGTCTGCTCTGTGTGTGACTGAATACTGAGCATGCTTCCCCTTTGTAAAATCCAGGAAAAAAGGACATAAAACTGACGAATGACACATAAACAATTTCCTTATGAAAAGTACTAGGAAATACGACAATTTTCAGACAAAAATCTCCCTGCTTGAGCCATATGGAGCAAGAAAAAGGGTATCAGACAAGTGGTGTGTTCATGGCACTGCAGGATTGGTGCTACTAATTGATGACAGACATCTCCTGAAGAGCTATGGAGTAACTGACAAATGAAATTATTTTCTTTCTGACGACAGAAGGACAAAGACAAGGACCTCAGTCTATAGGATTCTTATTCTTATACTTTATTAATGTTTGGAGACACAACTAGTTAATAGGCCATGTTGTCTATTAGTAAATCCACATTCAAGAATTAGTAGGGCCCCAAAAGAAATGTTCATCAGGTTGTTGACAGTGGGGCCCTGTCATCAGCTTCATCATGATAACTCCCAGGGTAGCACTTCCATACAAGGAATCAAGGTCCTGCATCATAGTATCAAAGGTCTCTCGAGGGAGCATGATTAGAATCATAAACATGACTTTTATTAATAAGTCTTTATTTTAATTTTAGAAATGCAAGGGGTGGATGTGCCAAGGTAAAAAATAAAATAGTCTTCTTAGAATTGTTTACCTTACCACATTCCTCTTTTTTAGCAGTTGTCTTCTCAATTAACATAACGCTAAATTAGGCTGCCAATGTCAAATGTTCATACCTTACTGAATGGAAATGGCCAAGAATGTCTGGGCTGAGGATATAAGTTCTGAGGACCATTCAGTATAGGAGTAACGAAAACCCAGGGAATAATGTTAGGCAAGTGCATAAGTATGATATTTCCTATATAGTGTTAAAGAAAAATAAAGAAATTTCACAGAGTAATTATTTCCAAACTGAACTATGTTGATTTGTTGGATGACTGCCCAAAGCATGTGATATAAGTGAAATTGATCACTCTGAACCTGTTCTCTATTTTTGAGAAAAAAAAAAGGACCTGCAGTGTCACATCTGAATGTTTACAGGGAATTTGGGTTGCAAGATATTTGCTAAGATAGATCAATTCTCATAAAAAGATTTTAATTACCCAAAGATAGGAGTCAAATTGCAATATAGGCTTAAGCACACTGAGTCAGACTGGTGGGGAGATTTGGAACAAAGTTTGCCTGTTACAGGTGCCTAGCTTTTATACCACAGTTTTGCTCGGTCACCAAATGTGTGCTGTATGACAAGGACACGCCCTTGGGTGAGGTCTGCAACTGAGGCAGAACCTGAAGGAGCTGAGCGTGATCATGGGCCAATGACTACATTTCTTATAGCTGGGCAGCAGGTCCTAACTGAAGGAGGATCCAGGTGGCACGTCTCTCTCACTGCCTACCACTGGGGCTGTCCAGATGCCCTTTATCCTATCTCTTCAGTAAATAATTCTATCAGAATTCTAGTGAGTTTTCAATACTGAAGGGAAGCTCAGAGAAATGAAAGCAGCAGGAGAGATTATAGCTCTCCCTGCTGCAGTGGGTTTGGTGTGCAATTGATTTTCTCTCCCCTCCTTCACTATTGTGCTTTCTGGATTCTCCCTCACCCTCAGCTACAATGTTTACCTGTTTTGCCAGCTTCAGTGGCTTATTTTGTGTGTTAGTTACGGTTCTACAGAGAACCCTAATGGGATATGTACAGGGTGTCCATGAAGTTCGTGTGCAATCTTAAATCTCACACTATTTTAAATTGCACACGAACTTTATGGTCACCCTTTATATACACACAGAGTAAATGAAAGACAGAGATAGAGACAAGAATAGAAACAGAGACCAAACAAAAAACACAGAGACAGAGAGAATAAGAGATCACCTGATTGCAGAGGCTAAAAAATCCACTATGCTCTGCCAGGCTTAAAACCAGAAATGCTGGTGGTATAATTTATTCCAAGTCTGAAGAGTGGAGAACCAGCAGCTCTAATGTCTGTGATTTGAGGAAGATGGATGTCTCCGCTTACGAGGAGAAAGAGATAATTTGTCCTTCCTCTACTTTTTTGTTCTAATCAGGCCCTGAATAGATTAGATGAGGCGCTGGTACTTTGGTGAGCGTGGACTTTTAAAATTCAGTCTACTGATTTAAATGCTAATCTCTTTCAGCAACACCCTTTCAGATATAAACAGAAATAATGTTCCTGGGCATCCTTCAGCCTAGTCAAACCGACATGTAAAATTAACCATCATACTTGGTGACATAAACAAGATCCTCATTGTTGAGTCATCACAGCACCTAGTCACTGTTCCTCTACAGGCCAGATTGCTCTACCTGTCTGTTCAAAGCCACAATAGGGAGAGAAAGGTTCTCATACATACTTCCTCCTGCAGCCTAACCCCATGTCAACTGAAGGGTTTTGAGTCTATGAGTATACAGTGTCCTGGAGATGAGCACCCCTCCTCACGGAGTATCGCCTCCGTGATAATCCTTCAGCTGAGCTGTCAGCAGGCCGTTCTACTGCTCAATCAGACCGACACTTCTAGGTGGTGTAGCAGGTGATACATCAAGTAAAGTCTGTGTTTATGGGCTTTCTCCAGGATCTCCTTTGCTCTAAATCAGGCACCTGATCTTTTTGATGATCTGCGAGATCCCACCCCATTGGAACAAACATTCTGTAATCCCTGGATAAATGGGCAAAAACACCACGTAAAGCAGGAAAATGACATGCACCTGTCATTGTTAAGTATGCATACAACACATTTTAAAGAAGATGAAATAAAATAGAACATGTATTAAAATGATATTTCAACTTCACTGAGTTGAGTTTGTTCCTGCTGGTATCAAATTATTTTAACTTCAAGAAAAATCGACGTCATAATTAACTACATTGAAACATTAATGAACAAAATAGAACGATCATTTCAATTGACGTGTAAAAGCAATAAGTAAATTTAGCATCTATGTAATTAAATGAGGTCACAGCTAAATCAGAATAGAAACAAAATGAGGTCACAAGCACAGCAGCATCATGCTTACTACTGAAGGTTAACAGATTTTTAAAGGTGTACCTTTAAATTAGCTCAAAGATACGTACTCTAACTATTTCTATGTGAGAAAGAGAACAAGAGAGAGGAAATTGAGATTGGAAAGTATGAAAGAGAACTCTCACTAGTTGATAAGTATCTGAGTAAACTTATGACAAAACCATAGAAATCAATGGAAATTTATTTTCGGACATAATAATGAGTTTAGCTAAGCTCTTTATAAAAGTTTGATATGTACCAGTCAGTTGTGTTTATATTTATACAGCAGCAGGAAAACAAGCTAAATGTGAATTTTAAGAATAGCATTTGAAATAATAACCACTAGAAAATAAAATAACTAAAGCATCGAAGACCGAATGTGTCAAAACCTGTATAAGTAATAGAATCATTATTAATCTTCACTGGAAAACACTGAGAGAGATAGTCTGTGATCTGCAAGTCACCTCTCAGAAAGACCTCTAATGAGTCCCCCGTTCTAACAAGCATGAATGTATTCTCTTCCCACATGGACCAGAGAGGATCAGTATGTTCAATGTATGTGATGGACACGCTAGTTTATCTCTACCAAGTTTAGATTATAAAAGATGTTGGCTTCTGTTTAAGATGAGTTCTCTTTCTGTATGTCTTGTGGATCACTTATTCTGGAAGAAGCAAGCTGCCACATTTGGGTAGACCCACAGATACAAGAAGAAATCAAGCCTCCTGCCAACATCTAGGTAGACACTGAGGCCATCTAAGCAATCCTGGAAGCACGTTTTCTAGCCCCAGTAAAGCTGTGAGATAATTTCTGCACTGGCAAATAGCTTGCCTAGGACCTCAAAAAAACCCTGAGTCAGAATCACCAGCTAAGCCACTACTGGATTTCTGATCTTCACAAACTGTGTGAGATGATTTATATCATTAAGATGCTAAATTTTGAAGTGATTTGTTACACCAATAGATAACTGATATGCACATCATATGCATGGATAAAAACATTATCATAATGTCAATTTTCTCTAATTTGATTTATGGATTTAATGATAGTTTAATAAAAATCCCCAAATAGAAATCATATTCTATTTAGATGGAACGTGAAGTTATTTTTCTAATGTTCATATGGGAAAAAAAGGACCAAAGATATCCAAGGTACTCATGAAGACAACAGGCAAGAGGGGAGACTTGCCCTACCAAAAATGAAGATGTATTAGAAAAAAAGGAAAATAGATTTAATAACCGTAGCAGTGGAGGAGAGCAGAAAGCCCAGTTAGGAACTCGGGCATGTGATGTGTGCACGAAGCCTGATGTGAAAGAGGCTTGGTTTCACATTTCAGTAAAAAGTTTCAGTGAATGAGGCTAAAACATTTGATTAGGCTTATTGAAAAAAAAAGAAATTAAAAGAGGGTCTCTACGTCATACCACAAAGAAAAATAAATGCCTCTTGAATTAAAGACATAATTAAAAGAAATGAAACTTGAACACAGTAAAGTAAATATGGAAGACCATTCTTAACAGCATAGGAATGATTACTCAGGTAAAATAACTAAAAGTAAAAATAATAAAGGAAAAGGTGGGAAAACTCCATTTAATCAAAACTCAGGACACTGTTCATTGCAATATAATAAATAGGATGAAAAGCAAGCCATCAACTGTAGAAAACATCTGTGCTCACCAACAGACTGATACTGAAAATACATACAGAAATCCTTAAAGTGAAAGATAAGAAAAAGACATCCAAAATGGAGGGAAAAAAATCGGTGAAATACATTTGTGAGAATTCCTAGTCTTTGATGTATGTATATCCTAAGAAACATATGTAGAAGAGATGAACCTCACTGATAATCAGGCAAGGCTAGGCATGTCGGCTCATACCTGTAAGCCCAATGCTTTGAGAGGCCAAGGCAGGTGGATTGTTTAATGCTGAGAGTTCTAGACCAGCCTAGACAATGGAGCAATACCCCATCTCAAATGTCTGATTGACTGACTAAATAAATAAATTAGCAAGCAAGCAAGCAGGGCAAGACAGGGCAGGCCTATAGTCCTAGGTATTTGAGAGACTGAGGTGAAGAGGGAGGATTGCTTGAGCCTGAGAGCTCAAGGCTGCAGTGAGCCATGACCATGCCATTGTACTTCAGGCTGGGAGACAGAGCAAGACCTTCCTGTCAATTATAATAATAACAATACTAATGATAATAATAATAACAATATAGTGAGAAAAAGCCAAAGAAAACAGCTACATAAATTTTATAATATACTAGATTAGCAGAAAATACATGACAAGTATTGCTGAATGAGAAAAACATGAACTGATAAAACCAGTGTGGAAAACAATTTGTAATTATTTATTAAATTTGAAGATATGTGTACTATATTATACACATAGTATCATAGTATCATAACAAAGTATCATAGACTTTGCTTAAATAACAGAAATTTATTTTCACACAATTCTGGTGGCCAGACAGACGTCCAAGGTCAAGGTGTCTGCAAGATTGTTTGTTTTGTTTCGTTGTTCTTGTCTTCTCTCTTGGACTGACAGATGACCATGTTTTCCCAGTGTCTTCACATGATGTACCTCTCATGTATGTCTGTGTCCTTATTTCTTCTTATGAGGACACAAGTCTTATTGTATTAAGGCCCAACCGTATGACCTTATTATTATTTTTGTTTGTTTGTTTTTGGCCGGGGCTGTGTTTGAACCCACCACCTCCTGTATCTGGGGCTGGTGCCCTACTCCTTTGAGCCACAGGCTCCACCCCCATATGACCTTATTTTACGTTAATTACCTCTAAAAAGGCTACATCCCCAAATAAAGTCACATTCTGAGGCACTGAAGATTAGGGCTTATGAACATACGAATATGGGGATACAATCTCCTCATTACAAACACACTTTGAACCATCAATATCATATACATCCTATGCTCAACCAAAGCCGACAAGTTATCAGTTTCATTGGGAGTCAAAGATTTGTTCCCAGGTTTCAGGCAAAGCCGTCAGGGAGGGGCTGTAGTGGCTTAGCCCAATCACAAATGTCCACTCTTTGCTAACAAGCAATGTGACTGAGACCTAGGATGATGAGATCAGGCCTGTGGACCTGTACCTGGGTACTCACAGATCAATACCTGACCTTGCGCAGGAGGAACACAGTGGTACTAAGTTGCCATGGAGTAACCAATCAGGATTGATGTCACCCTGCCTTGGGGCATGTCCCACTCTGATGTAATCACCAAGCAAGCTCACGGCCTGCGGGCAGGGAGCTCCCAGTCTGAGCAGGGCTTAGTTCTTTGCAGGACCCCCGGAGGAAAGATCTGAGACCCACCTTCTGTAGGAGCCTCAGCCTAATGGTGACTCAATTGTTTCTCTCGGCTGCTGCAGATGCCAGGGGAGGGGAAGCGGAGAAAAAGAGTCTGAAAAGGTTTGAGCCCCGCGTTCTGTGGAAGCCCCACTGTGGTGGATGCTCCAACATAGAGGAAAAGCAATTCCTGCGGGCCCTGGTTCAGTTATTTCACAGCAGTCATGGGAAGGGCAAAGGAAGGAGAGGACAGGGGTCTGAATGAAAAAGCTAGCACTCTGGTCTTCTCCGTCCCTCTCCACTGAAGGCAGCCTACCCAGAATGTCCAGGCTTTGGCGTCACGCAGAGCCCTCGGAAGCCACTGGCCCCCTGTGACTCTCATAGTCTGGGTTAGAGTTGGGAAATGTTTGTTTTGGGGATGAATGAGATGAAAAGTTAGGGGTGAAGCCTGTGGGGAGGATGAAGATGAGCGGTTGAGTGTAGAAGCAATATGGCATCTGCCATCCAGGCTGGGGTCTGGGGTGAGGAGTAACCCCCCCAGCGTGCTGCCAGCCTGCTGCTTTGTTCTCAAGAAGCTCTCAGTTCACTGTCAGCAGCAGCTCTGGGGCTTGTGAGGGTGGAAGAGCTGACCAGCAGTGAGGTGTTGGGAGGGAGAAACGACCTGCACCACCTTGCCTTCTCGCTGGACTGTAAGCCTCTCTGCAGTTGAAATTTGCTGGCATCTTTCTCCTTCATGTTCTGCTCCACAACTTCTTCCCATCTGAATTCTGGAGATCCTCTCCAACGGAGGGAGATGGCCGTTGTTATTCCGAGCACTGAAGCTTCCTCATGCTTGCCAAAAGCCTTTGCTTCCCACCCTCGTGCTTTGGGAGCTCTGTTCACTCAGCACGTTCTTGGATATTTTTAGTTTTAATGTATATAATCAAAATATTCAAGGAAGCACTTGCAGAATAAACAGAAACATACATGTTGAGAGGTGTCACTTATAACTACCTTTCCTAATGACAGCTGCCATAGCCTGAATGGAGGTTGCCCTTACTTGATAATGACTGAATGGTCCCCAAAGAGGACAATTTTATGTTCCCTTTCCATTATTTTATATCAACCAGAGAAATATAACTTAAGAGAGTTGTCTGTCAAATAAAACGTTTTTTGATCACAGACCTAGGGACAAAGATTTGCATCTGCTTGAGATATATTTCGAGCGCAATCTCAAGGGTCAGTGACCAAGGCCAGACAGAGAAAGAGATAGTAAGTGACTTCTGCACGTTGCCACTTGCATGATACTAAACCTTGTAAGTGACAAAGAACTAAGCCTTTTAATATTTATGGAAACTGTGATAAAAGTTTTCTAGCTATATCACATATCAGCACCCTTGAGGGAGCTGTTGTCTGCCAGTAGGTGTGTTTAAAGGAAGGCTACCAGAGTGAAAAAAAAAAAAAGACCCATTGGAATTATATGTACAATCTTCATTCCTGAAAAAGATTGTTAATTACAGGTCATATGGTATCCAGGTTATATAAAACAAAAATTTTTGGAGAGTTCTTTGAGTATTGTAAATATTGATGTTTATGTCCTGTTGTGATAGCAAGAGAAGTCTAAAATAGAAAATATTATAATGAAATTGCTTCAGTGGACAGGATTTAAGGGGAGGCAGTGAGTACCAACTGGATATGTTGGGCGATATTAGTGGAGAATGGTGCCATGCTATGTTCCATGGATTCTGCATTGGAAAGTTTATACAAGTATGACAAAATAAAAAAGTAGAAATTAAACCTTACTGATGGAAAGACTATCATTGTCCCACAGTGATAATAGTGCTTTTGAGAAGACTGAGAAATATATAAGATGCCTTGTACTAAAAGGGGAATAACTGGTAAAACAGTAAGAATTTCTATCACCAGTTAATATTCTACAATAGCAAAATATTTTGTAGTAGGATTTTTAAAAGTCCTTTCAAATTACACTTAAATATTAATTTTTTTGGATGGCAGCAGAATTCAGGATTCATTTATAAATATTGTTCTTCAAATATTTTTTCTGTATTCAGCAAATTCTCCATAAATATACGACTTTATAAATAAACTAATTTAAAAATAATTACTTATTGCTTCTACCAAACTATATTTTTGTGACCATTAACCAACTATTCTTCCTTCCCCCTTTTCTTACTCTGATAACCAATACGCGATTATCTACTGTCATAGTATCAACCTTTTTATCCCCATGAGTGAGAATATGCAATATTTATCTTTCTGCAATGGGCTTCTTTCACTTAACACAATGATCTCTAGTTCTATTCATGTTGCTGCAATTGACAAAGTTTCATTCTTTTATATGGGTGAATAAGACTCCATTTTATTGGTAGTACAGTAGAGAAATCATAGTTAATAATAATTTATTGTATATTTTAAAATAGCTAAAAGCAAAAATTGGAATATTTCCAACACAAAGAAAAGATAAATGTTGAAGTTGATGGGTATCCTAATTACCTGATTTGATCCTTACACATTGTATACACGTATCAAAATACCACATGTGCCCTAAATATGTATAGCTATTATATATCAATGAAAAACATAAAAATGAATTACATAAAAAGAGCCATCAATATAATTCGCCCATGTATAGTATACACAGATTTTGTGTAATAGACTCATGAAAGAAAACCCAGGGGTCTGCCAGCAAAACCACGGCAAAAACTTTAGCCACTACTCCTGAACTTCAGCTATTTCTCTTGTTAAGCTCAGAATAACCTGTGTTGTTATAACCTGGAGGTCTGAATAAATAATATTGCTGTGTAAGTGCCCATAGGATTTGGGGATGAAAATGTGTAAGGGAGAAAGTATAAAGTAAGGCAGCCGGAAGATCATCCAAGGCTGAGTTCCCTCCAGGCAGAGGCTGAGACAAACATGAGTGAAGGAGAGTCACAGAGAAAAGAGATGCTCTTAGGAGAAGGAGAGGAATGAAGAAGGAAGGGGCAGAGAAATAAAAGCTGGTGATGACTAGACACTGTCTTATCTAGAAATTAGCTTCTGCCTCATCCTATGGGAGACTTTAGAGCTTGGAATGTGCCATGGAGTTGGTCTCAACTGGAAACACCCATGTCTCCCCCTGGGTCAGTCAGCTGCAGACCTCATGCTGCCTCCTCCTGTGTGGGGGAGATTCCTCCACAGGGTCAGTGAAGGGTTAGCTTACCAAATCTGTTAGGGAAATATCAGTGGAGTGCCTACAGCACTCATTAGAAGACATTTAAGTTTTGAAACGTTAGCTTTTCATTTTGTTTAAATAACAACAGGGGAAAATAGGTAGGCTATTAGAGAGGAAAGAACATGTACTTTTGAAGCATCCCTGGATAATTAATTATGAAACCAGTCCATTCCAGTCTTGGTAAATGCCAGTGGCTTTGAGGATCCTCAGTGTTCTCCATTATTAGGTGAGGATGACAGTGCCTATTTTATGGATGGGAGCTGTCAATTACATGTAGTTCTAAAATATCTTGAAAATGCTTCAAACATCTAGGTGCTCAGTATATAATTTGCCTGGTGACCTATGACTTGCGTTAAAGTTCTTTATTCCTTCAAAGCAGCTTACATTTATAGTATGTAATAGTTTTTTAAGCTCTTCTGTGGGCATTATTGTGTTTAAACTTTAGAAAGATTCCCTTAGGTCAATAGGGCATTTATTATTTATCATCTTTTATAGGTCAGCAAATGCAGGTTAAGAGAAGGAATAGGGGAGATAAACCATATTAGTTACCAACTGCTAAATAAACACTGGCTTCTTAGCATAGCACCTTAAACCCCACACATTTATTGGCTGTCAATTTCTGGGGGTCAGGGATTAGAAAATAGCTTTACTGGGTTCTCTGCTTCCTGTGCAGTCTTCCTTAGAAAACTGAAATGAGGTGTTGGCTCAGGTCTTCTGCAAGGTACAGTTAGGATGTTGGTAGAGACACAGCTACTTCAAGGTTAAGCTGGAACAAGACCCTCTTAAGGGCTTATTTGCAGGACTGTGGACTAAGGACCTAAGTTCCTTAATGTATGAGCATCATCAAAATGAGCCAGCTAAGAAAGCAAAGGGGGCAGGGGGTATCAGTAGAAAGTTTTGGCAAAAGGGAAATCACAGTCTTTTGTTACCTAAAGATGCTTTGAAGCAGCATCTCATTAATTTTGTCATATTTTATTCCTTAAACACACGTCACTGGGGCCAGCCAACCCTTAATGGGAGCATATTATACAAGAGTATGAATATTGTAAGTCATACGAGAAGCTGCCTATAAGAAAAATCAAACTTTGGGGGGTTTTTGTTTTTGTAATGTCAGAAATTGTACTAAAATGTTAGATAATGTAACCCTCACTACAAACTTAGAAGATGGAAAGTACTGTGTTATTTTTACTTCTGGGAAAATGGAGGCTTTCACTACATAATTTTACAGGGTCATACTGCTAGCACATAGCAAATCTCTACCAGATCTTATGATGGAAAGAGAATGTAAATGGAATGACTTCAATATTAGAAACAACATCTGAACCATTTTTGTGCCTTGTAGAGTATCTTGTTTCATGAAGTCATCATTTAAAACATACTTACATAAATAAACAGCACAAAATGCTAACCAGAGATGTATTTTTCTTTATTTTTTTCACCAATCTTATTGAAATTCCAAAATAAACGTTTCCATACATGTGCCGAAAGTGGATAAAATAAAATTCGGTTAAATGCTGAATAGAGTCTTCAGTGATTTTCCAACTCCTCACAATGTGGTGAGAGATTTTTCTTTTGTAAAGGCAGAATGAATTGAATTCTGCCCAACGTGTCAATGCTTACGATTGCCTTATTATGCAGTCTTATGCCACTCATGGCTTATCAGATTTTAAATTACCATATAAATTTTCATAGTTAGACAGTATAGGAAACATTAGTTTAAAAGCATCTAATCTTATTTTCAAAGTTAGATAAGAAACAATCAACACTTTAGAATGAAAGTGATACCCCTAAGCTGGAAAGTGAAAGCCTAACAATATTATCTAGGCTAATCACCATTAGCTATCAACATCATAATACTTGCAAAATAGAAACACTGGTTTAATTACTTGTAACACCTGCAGGGTGAAAAGACCCAGAATCCACTGCTTTGTGGAGAGATGGAGTCTGACAGAACGTGTTCCAGTTTTTATTTAACAGATCTATAAGTTAACCTAAAATAACATAATACAGTGAATTCAAATGCCATTCTAATTGAGAATTCCATTTATGTGTCTATTCTTCTGGTAGCAAATAGATTTTCTCCATATTTTCACCTCCTTTTTGATATAACTTTGACATCATTTCAAATTCCGTCTTTTCATCAGCCTATTCATTTCACCACAGGTGGCCCGATAGGATTCATTAACATCAAAGAAAGCAACAAAGAAAAATAAATTAAACTACAAAGTAAATTTTATGTCCCATTTGGAATTTTTTGTTTGGCTAATTTCACATTCTATTGACAGCCTTGATTGTGCCCGACTGCACGCATATTTTTCTAACCTACTAGATGTTCAACTACTTGATAGTAGAAAATGAATCGTGTCTGCTTGTTTTTGTCACTGTATATAACAGAAAATCTTGTATCTAAGTCAGGACTCAATAAGTGTTAAATAAAATATTCCAATAATAATGTAAATGAATCAAATTTGTATTGAGGACATAATAAAGCACTTTGAAGATTCAGATGTTATGGAAAACCTAGTCATAGGAAAAGGGTATTAGGCAGAGTTAAAAAGCTTAAATAAAAGGTTTGATCTACATAACTGCTTTTACATAAAATGTATCATCAGAATTCAGCTAACATTTCTATAAGCATTTCTAGGTAGCTTGCAGAATCATTAATCAGTTGCATCAGCTAATAGACATTTAAAAAATTCAACCTCACTAATAACAAATGAAAATTAAGATAATAAAATGTGATCATCACCTATAAAATTAACTTTTAATTGCAACAATGCAATATTCAAGTTTATAAAGAAATTACACACACTCACCCCCACTGCACATACACACATTTTGGTTAAAAGAAGCCTGATCTATAGCAAATGAACACAAAAGAAATTATTACATATTCTTTTAGTATAATAAAATTATTAAAATGAAGGCTTTTAACTATATAAGAAATGCTTATCATCTGTATTTTGAAAAAAGCAAGATAGAGTATCAAGATAATTTTAACTGTTTAAATTGAGTGTATAAAGGGAGAAAAAATCATAAAAATATTATCAGAGTTCATCTCTAAATGATAACGTTGAAAATTTTTGTCTTCACATGTATAGACCTTTATGAGTTTTAAAGTAGCATGTATAACTTAAATAACCAGAAATCACTTTATATTAGAAATGGAAGTATAATGAAAGAAACACTTTTTAGACAGTATATAATTCCATTAAACAAGGAATTAAAACTTAGATATAATCATTTTCAATCTTTTTCCTACAGAATCTTAGAAAATGTAAGAAATTAAAAGGAAGCAAATTTTCATATATTTTAGGGGTGAATTTTACAGACACAATTCCATCCTTAGGATTTGAATGAAAGGTGTGTAGGAAGTATAATGGAAAGCAGATATGAAATGTAGGCAGCAGAGACCAGATGATTCTATTTTCAGTTTGAATATCATCTTCTTCAATGTAAAAATGTATACATATCAGTGGCAAAATTCAGCTTCTATCCCCTCCTTCAACTTATGCAATTATCTTTTGTTAGGGAAGCAAAGCTATTGATATTTCACAGAAATATTCTATCTCTTTAGAACTTTTTCAATGATGTTTATTCTGGGGGGATTTTTTATAATGCTATAATTTATTAAGGAAGTCATCTCAAAGAAAAGAAAAATATTAAGTTGATTTTTTGTTAAGTATAACGTTCAGTTATTTGTTTTAGTGCCTATAACTGAAGGCATTCAAGGTATTATTTCTTTCATCTTCTTTTTCATATATTTAAATGTTCTAACCTTAGAAATAAGTATTATGATGGGAACATTGGGAAGATATCAAGGAGAAAACTTGATGAGAAAGAAAAGAAGCTCTCTTCTCTTCTCCCCCGCTCTCTCTCCTCCTCACTCTCCTCTTTTTCTCTCCCCTTTTCTTTCCTCCTTGGTTCTGCTCTGCAGCCTCCCTCCCCCACCAATAAAGACCTTTCGAACAAGCAAAAAAAAAAAAAAAAAAAAAAAGAGAAAGAAAAGAAAATGAAACTGTGTATTTGTAGGTACCTATGCAAATCCAGAGGTTTTTTTTTATTAATTGATAGCTGTATACATTAATGCAAACATGGGGTACATTGTACTGTTTTCATATACAGTTTGAAATACTTTCATCAAGCTGGTTAATATAAATTTCATGTCATTTGCTTAGTCATTGTATCAAAACATTTATATTCTAGTTCTAGAAAAGTTCACTTGTACCCTTGTTAGACAGATATATAGGTGATCTTTCCCGTCACCCGGCCACCACCCAACCGCCCTTCTCCCCTTCCCTTCCCCACCCCCTTCCCCTATTCTTGGGCTAGAATTAAGTTGTATCTTTCGTTTGAGAGCTATAGATTAGTTTCATAAAAGGGCTGTGTACATTGGATACTTTTTATTCCATTCCTGTGATACTTTGCTAAAAAGCACATTTTCCAGTTCCATCCATGTAAACATGAAGGAGGTAAAGTCTCCGTTTTTCTTTAGGGCTGCATAGTATTCCATGGTGTACATATACCACAGGTTATTTATCCATTCGTGGATTGATGGACACTTGGGCTTCTTCCATGATCTGGCAATTATGAATTGGGCTGCAATAAACATTCTGATAACATAACTTTCATATGCACTGCGATACCAAAATTTTCCATGACTTGTTTATTGAGATATTCATTGTATTGAGGTGGTAGAACCAAACCCATAATATCTCCAAGGTATGCCTGTACAACTTTCTGCAACAACAAAAATATTCAGCATCCGCATTGTCCATTATGGTAGCCACCAACCACAGGTGGATATTGAGCACTTAAAACAGGCCTAGTGCAACTGACGAACTGAATTTTTTACTTTATCTAATTTTAGCTAAATTAAGTTTAAATACCCACATGTTGCTAGTGGCTGCTATTTTGGACAGCACAGATCTAAGGAGATTCTTTGGTTTTAGAAGACCCACACTGGGGAATTGTGTGAATAGTGAGTTTTAATGGCATTCCCAGTAACTGTTCTGGGATCTTAGCCTCTAGAATTAATTCATTAATGAATTAATGAATTCGTTCCAGCTCCTTTTGTGAATCACATATTCTGGGGCTGACCTGCATGCATTGTTTCAGTAAATTGTTGCATTTGGATGCTTATTAACTTTTTTAGAACCCAGAACAGTTCTCAAAATAGCACATGTCTTATGTAAAATGACTTTGCCTTTTCATCCATGACAGACAGACCCCCAGAGAACCCTCACCATGCTAGGAGAACCATAATTTTGTAATACCACTTGGCTCCCATAAAAATTATGAAGCCACCAAATGATTTTTGCATGTGACATAAACTACTCATCATTACTTGGACTTTTTCCTAGCTTTGGTGAACAATATTTTAAGCAATTTTGAATGTCAGCCTTTTTTAATTCTGGATTTAAATTTAAATTTGGGGAGGGAGAGAAATAGTTTTTTTTCCAATTAAGATTTCCAACTGTTGCATCAGTCTTTGACTGGGGAGGAAAATGCTTCATGGTACCCACTGGTTTCCAGAAAAATTAAATGAAAGAATTATTTTTTGACACTTCAGCTGGAAAGGGGATATCACTTAAAAAATTCAGATGACTTTTCTCCATAGATATCATTGAAACTTGCAGCCATAAGTCACTCATTCAAAACAATAGTAAATTGCACTGTGAGCTGGTTTTTAACGCATTCTGTATACATATTAATACCAGAACTCGTGATCACCAGAGGAACCAGATGTGTACTGGTTACAAAATACTCAGTATTGGAAACTTCAAAAAGCTGAAAGAACATGATAAAGCAAATTCTTTTTTCACCTCTATAGTGTCAGAAAGGACCAATGATACCAAACTGGGCAGGTTTGCAGGCTGCTGCTCAAAGACAGCAAAATTACAAAAGCTATCATTTTGTCCCTTTTGGCTTGCCTTACAAGTCCTTCTCTTTATGGATGCCCAGAAATGGCCTTTCAGAATGTGCCCAGATGAGAAATTCATTTCAAGTCATTATCAGCACAGCTTCAGCTAGAAAATCAGCTCTGTTCCAAATCAGAACAAACTACAAGTATATATAGACAAATGCAATTTCTTAATCTCTGAAGTCGTTGCTGATGGGAAGCCAAGCCAAGAATCATTACTGGGTAGCTCAGTGCACACCAACAGTTAATTATTAACTCCAGTGGAGACTGGATCATGAGATTACTGTATATGCAGTTATGACATGATTAACACTCTGCTCATCAATTTCATTTTTTTTTTTTTTATCGGAAGTGTTGCTGCAAATAGGGCATAAATTTCCTGGGCACAGTATTCAGTTCCACCTTATTATGCTGCACAGCTTTCAGAGATATGAGGTGCTATAGCTAATCTTAATTTAATTTTAGAAAAAGAAGTTAGCTCTCTGGCTTGCTACTAGCTGCACTGCACTTCTGATGTTATCCACGCTTCTAATGGAGGCAGGCAAGAAATACCTGTGTGAATTGTGATACCAAAGAATAATCCTGAATCTGGAATAAAAGTGCAGAGTCTCAGAAAATTTCTTGGCACAGTCCACTATGAACCTGCAACATAGGCAGCTGATTCCACTGTACGGTTTACACAGGGTTATCAGCATTTGTACACCCTCAGAATCTACCAGTAAGAGCATCACTCCGATCTGCTAGCATCTCACAACTGCCAGAACCAAGCCACTGGCCTTTCAGGAGAGAACACAGTGATCAGAGAAGTCCCTCTCTATTAGAGGAAAAAAGGAAGTTGATGCCTTTTTAATCTGAGCCGATGCATGGAATTTCCTATGGGGGACTCCCACAAGGATGCTTACGCTTGAATGTTTTTCTGCAAGAGAGAAGGAAGAACCTGGTGTCCTCCTGGATCAAAAGCACTGGCTTTGCACTAAATTGTGATGAATATATATGTACCAATCCACATCCACTTTAAGAAATGGAAATTACTCTCTTGGTTTATTGGACAGGGCAGGGTCTGTGAGTCTCTCCAGTTCTTAAGAGAGCCTCAACAACTTCATAATTAAAGAAATCCTTCCAGAACCATGGATATTATTTAGCCATTCTATTACCTAGCATCCACACCAGGAAAATTATGTGCAAACACAAATCAGATATTCTCCTGGGATTTAGTTGTTGAGGGTTGCTTGGCGAGAATTTCCACAACATCAAAATGATGCTTGGAGAAAAAAAATGGAAGACCCAAAGTGAACCATGCTGGTTTTTGCAGGAACAAAGCAATATAAAAAAGAAAGCCTGCCACGAACTAGTTTCCTCCCCACAGCTACTGTCTTATCAAAGCATCTTCTTTCAGTTTCTTGGCCAGCCTGGATGTAAAAGAGCTTCTCGGGTGAACACTGCTAAAGTTTCTGCATCTAAAGAACTTTAAAATATGTTGAAGCTAACAAACAAGCCTTTATATAAGTAGCAAAAATCTTTATATAGGCACATATTTTTGAATACTTGCATGAATGTGTGCACACATGCACACGTGGGAGCTATGAATACATCGCACCTCACATAACCCTGTAAAATGAAAATAAAATTAAGGTTCAAACAACTTAAATTAAAGCTGCTAATTTGTTCCTCCATGACTTGGGGAAAACTTGACAAAATGATCCAATTTCTTGTCTAGAAAAACAAACATTCAAGAAGAGGCAAGAAAAAGATTTAAGAGAATAAAGGAAAATCTGCTACACTAGATTTTAAAACTTATTATAAAGGTGCAATAAATAAAACAGTGTGGGCTCAGTGCCTGTGGCTCAATCGGCTAAGGCACCAGCCACATACACCTAAGGTGGCGGGTTCGAATCCCCAGCCCGGGTCCACCAAACAACAATGATGGCTGCAACCAAAAAATGGCCAGGCATTGTGGCAGGTGCCTGTGGTCGCAGCTACATGGGAGGTGGAGGCAGGAGACTCGCTTGAGCCCAGGAGTTGGAGGTTGCTATGAGCTGTGATGCCATGGCACTCTACCCAGGGGGATAGCTTGAGGCTCCATCTCAAAAAATAAATAAATAAATAAATAAAACAGTATGGGGTAGCACAAGGCTAACCTAATGGGGCATATTGAAAACATAGACCAAAAAAACTATCGAAGGTTTCTGCAGAGAGAGAGAGAACACTCATGGGTGTGTATGTGTGTGTTTATTATGCATTTTGTGGTAATGTTGGCATTATGTAAGCAAGTAGAAAGAATATGAGCTTCAGAATCAAATTCAAACCTGGACTAGAATTCCAGTTCTATCACTGCCTAGCAGTGTACTCTGAGCAAGTCAACACTCTTACTGAATATAAATCAACTAAAATTGCCTAAAATCTAATGGAGATGGAGGTATGTATCTTGAAGATGTGAGAATTTGAGAATCAAATGATATCCTAGAGTAGCAATCAAGGTTTTTAGTTGCAAGCAGCAGAGTCATACTCTGGCTAATTTGGGCCAAAGAGGAATTTCTTTAAGACTATTGTGCAGCTTACAAAATTTCAGAGATGGGCAGAGAACCAGACATAGGAAAGGAAAGAGCAAAAGGGTGAGGGCAGCCGATAGGATAGGAAATTCATGTCCCCACAGTGTGGGTAGGGCCAGACCCACTCCTGAATCCTGGTTGGCATGGTTAGCATGACCACACGTGCTCCTGGGCAGCACATGCGGCTGGCGCCCCCCATCACAATGCTCTTGGCTTGATCCACCTTCTTCGGATCAAGAGATCCAGTTGTAAAGTCCAGAGCGCTTCCATCAATTGGTTGCTCCTAACACAAAAGCAGAGGAAACTGGGGAAATAAGTTTTTGGCATTTTCAAGTTTTATGGTCAAGGCAAACCCTCCTTCCCAGCAAAATTTATAAGACAGAGAATTTACCAAAAGAAGAAAAGAATTTCAGATTCTGAGTCATCTAGAAAATGCTATATCAAATCACCTGATATATAACAGGCATTCGGGAAATGGTAATTATGAATATTTTCACAAATCAGTGGGAGTCATCATTCAACAAATAATGGGGCTATTAGTTATTTGGGAGGGCAAAAAATCAGAGATTCACCAAAATAAATTCCAATGTGATCAAAGATGAACGTTTTAGCCTGGAATGCTGGCTCATGCCTATAATCCCAGCACTTTGAGAGGCTGAGGCAGGAGGATCATTTGAGGCTAGGAGTTTGAGACCACCCTAGGCAACATAGCAAAATACCATCTCTACAAAAAGTTGAAAAACAGAAGTTTAGCTGGGCATGGTGTTGCACACCTATAGTTCCAGCTACTCAGGAGACTGAGGCAGGAGGATGGCTTGAGCCCAGGAATTCAAGGCTGCAGTGAGCTATGATTATGTCATTACACTCCAACCTGGGCAATAGAGTGAGAGCCTATCTCAGAAAAAAAAAGTTTGTAATCAAAGATTTAAATCTGTAAAAAAGGATTCATCCCACTCTGCCCATCAGTTAAGCCTCCTGATCCACCCTAAAAGGATGTTACTAGAAGAAGCTCAGTGGGTTTTCTAATGGTGTCTTCTCTACTTCTGGAAAAGAGGAGGGGCCTACCACCTGATTGCTGAGGACCATACTCACATGCCCCACTCTTAATTCTGCATCTGAGTCCCAACTGAAGCCCCCCTTTTTCGTTTACTGAAAATAAAATGTTAAATAGCTTCTCATGTAAGCTCTTTCAGAGACTTGACTTATACAGATCTCTCAGGGCCTCTCAACCATTGCTGCAGGTGGTGGTGCCGAGAGAGCTCTGGTGGCTTGGAATCCGTCTCTGCTGAATTGTAGGTTTCCAGTAGGTGAGGGCCTTGTTTTACACATCTGGTTTGCTTCCATTATGCCTGGCACAATGCTTTGAATGTAGGACGCTCTCGATTTAGATTGAGCAAGAAGCCTGAATTGCTGGTTAGCCGTGTCAGAGTGTCTGGTAATGGTTTCAGCTTTGAACACTAACTCAGATAAAGTACTAATCTCTGATTTCATCTTTTTGTTAGCAGAATAAGGCACTCGCTTTGCCTTTACTCCCTCCAACCTTCACATAACATCGAGTCTTGACCATTTCAGGCTTGATGAAACAATTCATAGGTGGTAACTCTTCAGTTCATAGATGGACAGCTTTCTGGAAGGTGTACTACTCTTTCTTCTCTGATCTATAATCCTTACTGTTCCCAATTTCCATCTGCCCCTCCTAGGTCTAGTTCTAAAAGGCAAGTCAAAAATAAGTGAGGCTGGGGTCCCCAGTATTTTTTTTTTTGGTGCTTTTTCTTAGTGATTACATTTTTCCTCTTAATTTACTGTCTTCCACTACTATTAGAATAGATATGTGAGCGGAAACATTAATTTTTCTCATGACTCAGGGGCTTCTTGATTTCCTTTTGCCTGAAAGGGCATTAGGTTTATTTACTGAGACAGCACTTGGAGTCTCTCAGATGCAAATAACGGTAAGTATGTGTGTCAATATTGTTTCTATTGCAAAAAATAAAAAAACTCCATGTCTTACATACGTACAATATTTTAACTTAAAGTGTTTAGACCAAAAGATACGATTAGCCATGATACATCCCTAAATAACATATGAGGGAGAATTCATTGTATCAGAAAAATTCTACTCAGCTCCAGACCTGAAAAAAAGCCGTTTGTCTGGCCTCTCTGATTTATCTCTGAGAATGAAAAGGACCAAAAGTCAGTTCTCTTTGGTACAAACTCCCTTTCATATTTTATTTGCTAATGCACAGCTAATTTCTAAATTAAGAACATGCTTATAAGAAAGGTTAGGAAGTTATTCACTTCAATCCATTAGTAAGTCTGTTTTTGATTGAACTTTTAAATAACTTTGGATAATTAGTGCATCTTGGCTTTTGGACTTCAAAAAGATGAAAGAATTCATTTTCTTTTTTATTTAAAATTATTCCAGATTTAGCCCCAGTCAAAAGATACCAGAATTTCTCCCAGTGAGACAAACACTTTGGGGAATTATTTAATTCTCCAAATATATGTGGACCATTACCATTTTTGAAATGATCAAAGCATCGAACTATATTTGTGATTAGGTCAAGGGTCAAAAACTTTTCCCATAAAGAGCCAGAAAGTAGATATTTTCAGCTCCGCAGCCATGCAGTCTCTAACACAGCATCTCAACCCTGCTATCATAGTGCAAAAGCAGCCATAGATAATATATAGTGATAGAGTGTGGCTATGCTCCAAAAAAACTTTATTTATAAGCACTGAAATTTGAATTTTTTATAATTTTCCTGTGACATGAGATACTATTCTTTCTTTGATTTTTTTAAAGATGTAAACGCCATAGCTCTTGGGTCATATTGAAATAGATAGCAGGTCAGATTTAGCCAGTGGGTCATGGTTTGCTGACCCTTGCTATAGATGAATTGAGGATAGATTTTTTTAAAGAAGTTTCCACTAAATCACATATAGTATTGAATCCCAAGCTTTACCCTATCTTCCATGTATGCTATGCACCCATAAAAAGAAGGATGTTGCTGTATATGTACTGACTAAATGTTCCCCAGGCCCACAAGTGCAGTAGGTCCTCATCTGTGTTTAAAAAAGGAAAACTAGCCAGGCGTGGGGTCTCATGCCTGTAATCCCAGCACTTGGGAGGCTGAGTCTGGGGGATTGCCTGAACTCACATGTTTGAGATCAGCCTGAGCCAGAGCAAGACCTCATCTCTAAAAATAGCTGGACATTGTGACAGACACCTGTAGTCCCAGCTACTTGGGAGGCTGAAGCAAGAGAATTGCTTAAGCCCAGTAGTTTAAGGTTGCTGTGAACTATGATGCCATGGCACTCTACCAAGGGTGAAAAAGTGAGACTCTATCACAAAAAAAAGGGGGGGAAAGCTATATATACATGCCTGCCTGCATATGCAAAGATCTCATGAAAGATATATCAGAAATCTGTAACAGTCGTTGCCTCCATGGGGGTAATTATAGGGCAAAAGAGGATAAGAATGAACATGTCTTAATTTGCACTACAAACCATTCTGTATCTTTGATTTTTGCACCAGTTAAATGACTCTAGTTGTAAAATAATACATAAATTTAAATTTTTTTTAAAATACTGAAAGGAATGACTAGAGACCCCCCACTCCAACCCAGATCCTGAAATTGGTGCTTAATAGCCTTCAGATAGAAAGACAGGGGCCTGCATTTCTAGCTCAGGACATATTTTATAAGACAACCTCTAACTGGTAAAAGCAGCTTGTACCAACAACAGAAAAACAGCCTGGACTGAAAAGGTGAGCATCTTTACAGGTGCAGGAGATAAATGGTATTTCTCAAACAAGAAATCTTTCTAAATGCAGAGGAGATGTTGACCTTTTAACAACTTTAGCCTCAAATGAATTTTTTAAATCTCCTTACAACCTAAGGATTTTTAGAAAGAAAAATAAAGAAATAGACTCACAAAAGCAAGTCTAGTGACACTTCCTACATCTTGTCTTTAAACCTGAGAACTAGCAGAATCAGCAGGACATAGCATTACCTGCTCCAGAGTCATCCTAAACATTCCTGGGCCCCAGCAAGAGTACAAAGGCTTATTGTGGCCCACTCAGTTTTCTTCCCACTCTCTGCAGCACCATGGAACTGGGACACCTGCATGTGGATCCAAGCTCCAAGTACCTCATCCCCACCTTGTATGTAGAGCTGCCCCTAGGCCACCTCTTGAGGCCAGATTGTATACACTATGTGAACTTTGGGACAAAGTATTCTGGATGCTGACAAAATGGCTAACCAGGTGCCAGATCACCTCAGAAAGAAGAAAATGTTTTAGATGAAAAAGAAAAAACAATCATAGATCTGGTATAATTCTGAGGGAAAAGTGCCAGATCCTACAAGAGATTCCATGGGAGGAAGTTGCAGAGCAAAACAGGGAGCAGGACATCAGTTGAAGGAAGGTACCCCCTAAGAGGCTTGGAGGACAGCAAAGAAGGGCGCCTCCCTCTGCATCTCTGACAGGGGAAGGGATCCCGACTTGCTGGAGAAACTTTCTGCTCACACGAGCAGACTTGTGGAACTGCTTGTGGACAGGGCACAAGGCTTACAGTACCTCTAGGGCACCTTCCACAGACCCCCATAGACTCAAGCTGGGATGGCAGGTGCCATATTGCTTCTCCACTCACCGGCATTTTTATCCTCCCCAGGCGGCTTCAACCCCTCAGGTTTTGTCCTGCTTGCTTCCACACATACATTTCCAAAATCCAGCCCAGACTATGGGATCCATGAGGATCCAGCATATCCTGGGTGATTTGCATGACTCCAGAGCCTGGACATTCAGAGCAGACACCCTCCCAACCAGATTGCTTCTGTCCCTGCCCTATCCCACCAAGGGGTGCTGAGAGAGAGAACTGAGCTACCACACCAAGGTTTCCACAGAGTAGGGTACTCAGGATTTTCCTCCTTAGGTCCTGCAGCACATCAAAGGATAACCAGACGGTGAGGTCCCTGCTTGCCAGCCCATCCTGGTGTTGTGTGCCCAGTGGCTCCATCAGAACTGAGCGAGACCAAGACAGATGGATATCAATCCTGTTTGGGCACCCTGGGGGTGACTAAGGCCAAGCCTGCTTCTCCCTGGCATGGTCAAAGATTCACCTACTTGGTCTAGAGAAGTGAGGGAGCCTACACAGGAAAGTCAGTGTGGAGAGTGCGGTATGGGTCCTGGCTGTGATGTGTGCATAGGGAATACTTCCCCCATGGGAGGGCTACACTCTCAGCTGATCCTGGGCTCCTGGGCAGAGAATGTCCTGGCCTATAGCACAGTCACGAGGGAGCATGCCTAGGCTGGGATCCAGTCTGCCAGCAGACGCTGGGGGATACTATGGAGCAGAGGGCAGGAGAAGGGCAAGGCCTATTGAGGGCTACAAATTTGTGAGTCTCACCCAGACCTGTGAAGGAGCTAAGGAAATTTCACCCCAAATTTCACTAATTAACATAAAGAATATTTTGAATTAAAGGTCATTCACAATCCGAAAGCATTGAAAGGGGCTTTCCCTCTGCCTACATAAAACCAGACTGACCAGATCAGAGGAGACAAGGGGGACAACCGACTTCCTTTCCTCCCCTCAGTGTTGGCAAACCTAGCCCAAGTCATTTAAAACACAATTATCTGTCTCTCAGGATAATTTATAAGTCAATTTGTTCCCCCCCATCCATTCATTATCCCTAGCAACCACTTACTGCACCTAAACTCCACATTCCCCCCTCCCTTCAAAAAGGCATCTATAAAAGTATGTAACCCTCAGTCTTATGGTTCCCCCCATGCACATGATATTTGTAAATAAACATTTCTCTTATTGATCTGCCTTAACTGTGAATGAACTTTCAGGGAAGAAAGAGCGAGTTTCATCATGATCCCTACCCCTGCCTCCACAAACAGACTTTCTGTCTGGGTTAGGCCACTTCAGCCTCTCCCTGATGGTGCTCTGCCCAGAAGCTGGGAGCAGACCTTTGACCTTTCCCAAAACAACTAACTTGCCAGTTTCTGTGCAATCTGAGGGTGAACTCACCCAACCTTGTTCTGCCCAGCTGCACTCCCCTACCCACCTCAGCTGCAGCAGAGATTAAGATTAAGGAATCATCCCACCACATGGGGCATTGGAGTGCTCCTTACAGGGGACTAGAGCCAGTCGCAAGACCCAGCTTGTTCCTTCCAGCAAGTGCCACCTACTGCCTGGAGGTCAATTTTCACACCCTTTTTGCCATTTACTGACTCAATCTTTTTTTTTTTTTTTTTTAGACAGAGTCTCAAGCTGTCATCCTGGGTAGACTGCCGTGGCGTCATAGCTCACAGCAACCTTAAACTCTTAGGCTTAACTGATTCTTTTGCCTCATCCTCCAAGTAGCTAGGGTTAGAGGCGCCTGCCACAACACCTGGCTATTTTTTGGTTGTAGTTGTCATTGTTGTTTGGTGGGCCCAGCCTTGATTCGAACCTGCCAGCTCCAGTGTATGTGACTGGCACCTTAGCTGCTTGAGCTACAGGTGCTGAGCCTACTGACTCAATCTTATGGGGTGTGTGAGGGTCCAAGGAGTGGCCATTTGAGGGAAAGCCTACCCCTTCCCACAGAAAAGCTGTACTACTAGATAATAGCAAAAAGAACACAGCCCAGTGCCTTAGCGTGTAAACATTTAGACCCCTTGCCTGTGAATAGTTCCATCAGTCTGGAGAGTTTGTCCTGATCTTCCTACCACTGGCTTTCCCTAATGGCTGGAAAAGCAATACCTAGCCCTCCCCCACCTTGGTGATAGTGGAGATCAAGAAACCCCCCAAGAGATACAGGATCCCTCCTAATACTTGGGGACTCAAGTACTACACTTCAGGGACCAGAGTCTACCACAAACCCAAAAGCATATCTCATCACAGGTTTACTCACACAAGTATCAACCAATGACAGGGTGAACAATGATATAGCCCGTAAACCCATCTTCCAACTCAGGCACACAAGGGGTGACTATACCATCTGCCATCACCAACAGTAAACTGGAGAACCTAACTCATTATACTCCATGAGGAAGGGGTGAAGACAGCAGGTCAGATGTAACCCGAGAAATTCACTAAATCTGCCAGAGCAAACCAAAGGCAACTCAGGACCAGCATTCTTCTCTCTGACATAGTCAGGGACCAATCTCTGGGTCTCTCTGTCTCTGTCTCAGACAGGCCCATAAGTTAGCACTAAGACTCTTGACTCTTGATTGAGAGGCCCCAAAAGTAGAGACCAGTGAAAAACTCCAAAAATAGGAAAAATCAAATTGAAAGGTCACCACTTGAAGAAAACAACAACTTCCTACCAATGAATACCAACCTAAATGAAAAGGTTAAAATGACAGATGAAGAATTTCAAACATGGTTTATAAGGAAGCTCATGGAAATACAAGAGAAATAGAAACCCAATGCAAAGAAGCCACAAAGCCAACACAGGAAATGTATGAAAAATTCTCTAACAAAACTGAAATATTTTAAAAACAAATAGAACTTCTGGAAATGAAAAATTCTTTCATGGATTTACAAAGTACAGTGGAAAGCCTTAAGAATAGGCACGATCTGGAAGTAGAAAGAATCTTAGAAATTGATGATAATATCTTTGTTCTAAACAAATCAGTAGAAGAGAAAGAACAGAGAAATAAGAGACATGAACAAAGCCTACAAGAATGTGGGATTATATAAAGAGGCCAAATATAAGAATCATAGGCATCCCTGAGGGCAAAGAAGAAAATTCACAAGGGTTGGATGACTTATTTAAGGGAATGATCAGGGAAATTTTCCCTCATTCCTAACAATCTAGGTATCCAGGTACAAAAAACATACAGGATTTCCAGGAGAATCATTGTAAACAGGTAGTCACCACAACACATAATCATTAGGCCAGCCAAAGTAAACATGAAAGACGTACTCCCATAAGCAGTAAGGTAAAAACAGCAAGAAAATTGATCAGACAAATTGCACACTTCTCAATTAAAACCTTACAAGCAGGAAGGGATTGGAGACTGCACCTTCAGCTTTTTGAAACAGAATAATGGCCAGCCTAGAGTCTTGTATCCTGCAAAACTAAGTTTCTTATATGAGGGAGAAATAAAGATTTTCTCAGATAAGCAATCACTGAGAGAATTTTCAAATACTAGACCTACCCTACAGGAAGTACTCAGACCTTCATCATACTCTGATCAATACGATAGATACCTGCCAGTGTAAAACCAGACAAAAGCTAAAGTTCAGAGTCCAGATACCACAATGGCTCAAGAGGTTTAAAAAAAAAAACCCAACAACAAAAAATCAATAAGGGGCTACCAAAAGGATGCCCAGAAATCCACCACGTGTATCAACATTTTCAATAAATGTGAATGCCTTGAACTCTCCACTGAAGAGACATAGCCTGGCTGAACAGATTTTAAAAATACAAGTCAATATCTTCTGTCTCCAGGGAAAAGATCCAAACCATAAGGAATCCTTTAGACTCAAGGTGAAAGGATGGAATAATATTCCATGCAAATGGAAACCAAAACAAAGAAAAGCTGGTATAGCCATTCTCATATCAGATAACATAGACTTCATATCAACAAAAGTAAAGAAGGAAAAAGGTCACTATATAACAGTGAAGGGAACAATTCAACAAGAACACTTAATAATCCTAAGTATTTATGCACCTAACACAAGACAACCTGGATTTATAAAGCAAAGATTAATGAAGCACAAAGCTGGTTCTTTGAAAACATAAACAAAATTGACAAGCCTCTTGCTAGATTAACCAGAAACATAAAAATTAAAAAGGAAAAATCACAGAAAAACAAAACGTCATCTCAGAATACTATAAAAATCTGTATGCTTATAAACTTGAAAGTGTGGAGGAAATGGACAAATTCTTGGAAACACACAACCTCACTAGGCTCAATCAGGAAGAAATAGAACTCCAAAACTGACCAATATCAAGCACTGAAATTGAAGCAGCAATAAAAATATCTTCCAACAAAAAAGTCCCAGACCAGATGGCATCACACCTGAATTTTACCAAACCTACAAAGAAGAACGGGTACCTATACTACAGAAATTATTCCATAACATTGGGAGGGAAGGAATTCTCCCCATCTCATTCTATAAAGCCAATATCACCTTGATAACAAAGCCAGGAAAGGAAACAACTAAAAAGCAACACTATGGACCAATTTTCCTTACGAATATAGAAGCAAAAATTCTCAATAAAATCTTAGCAAACTGAATTCAGCTGCACTTTAAAAAAAAATTCCACAACCAAGAGGGCTTCATCTCAGAGATGCAAGGATGGTTCAGCATACACAAGTCTTTAAATGTAATTTACCACATAAATAGATGCAAAAACACAGTCTATGTAATCCTTTCAAAAGATGCAGAAAAAGAATTTGACAAAATTCAGCACCCTTTTATGATAAGAACATTTAGCAAAATTGATATAGGTGGGACATACTTCAAAATTATAAAGGCTGTATGCTACAAACTCACAGCCAATATCATATTGAATGGAGGGAAATTGAAAGCATTCCCACTTAGAACTTGAACCAGACAAGATTATCCACTTTCAACACTTCTATTCAACATAGTGCTGGAAGTCCTAGCCAGATCAATCAGGCAGGAGAAGGAAATCAAGAATATCCAAATAGGGAAAAATAGGTCTTACTATTGTTCTTTACTGACAATATGATCTTTTATCTAGAAAACAAAAGATTCAACCAATGTCTTAATCCTGTAATTGGGTAAATGAGGTGAAGGCTATGTTGATTATAGGATGTAAGCACTCTGATTTGTACAAATAATCAACACATTCAATCCCATAATGGCATAAATGTATTTATGATCTATGTACAAATGACTTAATAAAAAAATAAAATGCAAGCCCCTTCCACATAGTCTAGCCATTGGGAAAAATAAAAAATTAAAATAAAATAACAGTATTATATATATATATATAAAGATTCAACCAAGAGACTCCTGGAATTGATAAATAAATTTGGCAAAGTCCCAAGTTACAAACCTATGTACACAAATCAATAGTTTTAATATACTCCAACAATAGTCAAGCTAAGAATCAAATCAAAGACAATCTTTTTCACAGTAGCAACAAAGAAAATAAAATACCTAAGAATATATTTAACTAAAGAGATGAAAGACCTCTACAGGGAAAACTATAAAACCCTAAGGAAGGATGTATACCAATGGAAAAATATATCATGCTCATGGGTCAGCAGAATCAACATGGTTAAAATGGCTATATTACCCAAAGTGATTTACAGATTCAACACAATCCCCATTAAAATACCAAGGCCATTTTTCTCAGATCTAGAAAAAACAGTTCTACACTCTGTATGGAACCAGAAAAGACCCCAAATAGCCAGAGCAACCTTATGTAATAAGAAAAAATCAGGAGGCATCACTTTACCAGACTTCAAGTTATACTGCAAGCCTATAGTAACTGAAACGGCATGGTACTGGCACAAAAACAGAGACATAGCCCTACGGATCAGAACAGAGAACCCAGACATGAAACCATCTTCATATTCCCATCTAATCTTTGACAAAGCACGTGATAACATACATTGGGGGAAAGAATGCCATCAATATACGGTGCTGGGAAAACTGGACAGCCACATGTAAAAGGCTGAAATAGAATCCACATTTCTCACCATTCACAAAAATTAATTCACCAAGGATAAAATACTCAAACCTAAGGCATGAAACTATAAGAATTCTAGGGGAAAAAAATGGGAACACTCTTAAATATATCTGTGTAGGGAAAGAGTTTAAAAAGAAAACCCCAAAAGCAATTGCAGCAACAACAAAAATAAACAAATGGGATCTGATCAAATTTAAAAGGTTTTGCACAGCCAAGGACACAATCAATAAAGTAAATAGATAACCTACAGAATGAGAGAAAATGTTTGTATGCTATAAAGGGCTGATAACCAGAATCTATAAAGAACTCAAGCAAATCAGCATGGACAAAAAAAATCAAACAAGCCTATTAAAAAACAGGCAAAAGACATGAACAGAAACTTTTCAAACAAAGATAGCCTAATGGCCAACCACCATATGAAAATATCCAGGAAATGTGAGTATGAACCACAATGAGATATGATCTAACCCCAGTGAAAATGGCTTTTATAAAAAAAAAAAAAATCCCAAATTATCAAATGCTGGCATGGATGCAGAAACACTTATACATTGTTGATGGGACTGCAAACTAGTACGACCTCTATGGAAAGTAGTGTAGACTTACCTCAAAGACCTAAAAGTAGACCTACCATTTGGTCCAGCATCTCACCACTCGGTGTTTACCCAAAGGAAAAAAAGACATTTCATGAAAAAGACACTTAAATGTTTAAAGCAGCACAATTCACATTTGCAAAGATGTAGAAACAACCCGAATGCCCATCAATACATGAGTGGATTAACAAAGTGTTGTATACCATGGAGTATTGCTCGGCCATCAAAATAATGGCGATCTGGTATCTTTTGTAAAAACCTGGATGGAACCGGAGACCATTCTTGTAAGCAAAGAATCACAGAATAGGAAAACAAACACCACATGTCCTCAATAGTAAGTTGGAACTTGTCAATCAACACTTAGGCGCATATACAGAAGTAAAATTCAACAGAAATCAAGTAGGTGGTAGGGGGAGGAGGGGTGGGCTGATTTTACACCTAACTGGTACAATGCACACATTCTGGGTGCAGGGCATACTTAAAATTTTGACTTAAAATGTACAAAAGCAAATTATGCAAACAAAACATGTGTGGCCCTATGGCATTCTAAAATTTTTTGGAAAAGTATTCTAGATGCTCCAAGAATCTGCAGCTTGGTCTAGATGACATTGGACTCCAGTTTAGGCAATTATCTTTGCTGGAGCAGTTTTCTCTAAAGAAGAAGGCCCTGTGGATAATGCCACCTGTTATAGTGGGACTACTGAAACCAACACAAGAAGCCAAAAAGACTACACAAGCATACAGTACCTATGTTTCCACTACAAAAAAACTAAGTAAATGAGAGAAAGACAGGATATAAGGGAAGGAGGGAGGTAGAGAAGGAGAAGGGGGGAGGAAAGGAAGGAGGGAGGGAGGGAGGGAGAGAGGGAGGGAGGAAATGGTAGAAAAAGAAGAAAACATTTCTCTAACTTTTCTAACAAAGTTCCCTAGTAGGAACAAAGGGTTGAAAAGGTAGCAACAGAGGCTTGGGGATAGGTCCAAAACTAAAAATTCAAAATATCTTTTAAATCTGGTTTTATCTCAAAATAACATGTGATTCCCACCCCCCACCCCTGTGCTTTCAATAACACATTTTCGTATTTGATAACATGAAATTAGCTTATCAGTTATATTAATTAAATTTTTGCCCCAAATCTCTCATTACAAGTGATGATCCAGGAATACACACTGTTTTACCCTGTCCAGTTTGAAATTATAACATGACAAGTTCTATAGCCCAAACTGAAATTCAACAGAGCTTTGACTCTGCCCTCAATTTCCAGGGCCAATCTCACCTGTAAAAATAGGATTCAGGTAATATTAAAGCATAACCATGAGTACTCTGGGTGGGGGGGGCGATTAATTTGCACCTGCAATAATTTCATTTAAGCTCCTCGTGGTCATTTCCTTGAAGGGAAAACAATCTTCACACAATAAGATAAAGCAGGGTATCTTTTCAAAGTGCCTAGAAGGCCCTCAAATACACGAAATCCTGATTCTAATCCAAAGTCTGGATACAAACCTTTACCAATGGGGCGGCACCTGTGGCTCGAAGGAGTAGGGCACTGGCTCCAAATGCTGGAGGTGGTGGGTTCAAACCCAGCCCCAGCCAAAAGTTGCAAAAAAAGAAAAAAACCTTTACCAACAAATATGTTCTTGGTATTTTAGAGCAGGAGTAGACAAATTATAATTCATGGGCCAAATCCAAACCAACTCCTGGGAAGAAAGAAAGGAAAGAAAGAGTGAGAGAGAAGGGGAGAGGGAGAAGGAAAGGGAGAGAAAGGGGATGAGGGAGGGAGAAAGAAAGAGAAAAAGGGAGAGAAAATGCAATGGAGACTCTACGTAGCCCACAAAGCCCGGAGCATTTACTGTCGGAGCCTTTATGGGCAGTTTGCCAACCCCTTGTTTTGGAAGAGCTGTGAGGGCGAATAATACCTTAGAGATCCAGTCCCTGGAAGAATCAGGTAGCAGACTGAGAGATGTCAATCCCCACAACAGTGCTGCATAACAAACCACCCCAGTTCTGTGTCCTAAGTGCCATGCGCCACACATCTGTGGGTCTGGTCTGCTGGGCTCAGCAGGAGCAGCTCCCCTGATCTTGGCTGCCTTGCTCACGTGCCTCGAGTGAGTCAGCACAGGCCAGGCTGGGTTGGGGAAGGCTGCTCTACACTGCCAGTCTGTGGTCTGATCTCTTCTATGCCTCTAACCCTCCTTGGAACAGTGGCCTACAAGCCAAGACTGCTCTTCTCATGGCAGGGACAGAGTGGACATGTGTGTCAGCTCTTAGGAGCCTAGACTGGGACTAACACATTGTCACTTACTTGCCCTGCATTCCATTGGCCAAAGCAAGCCCCGTGGCAGAGCCCAGCGTGAAGCAGTAGGGAGGGGCTCTCTTCCACACAGGAGCTGCCTGGTCATATGGCAAAGATTTGAGTAAGGGCGGTGGAGAACTTGGGCCAGTGATGCAAATTAAGACTCAACTCAATACTTACCAACATGTGCCAGGCATCCTAGACGCTGGGGGCTTATCATCAAACAGGACTGTCGTCCCCACCATTGGAGCTTAGTTCTAATGGGATGTACAAAGGAGCTTAATAGTTAATCTACCCATTCTTACCCATTCTGCTTTGTTTCACTGAGATGAGCTGGGGGGGAGCTGTTGGCATACTGTCCCTGGCAGGCAGGCATCATCTGCCCATGACTAGCTTTACATCCCCCAGAGCTCAGCACTAGGCCATGGGCAAGGTGAGTGCTCAGTAACAAATGAATGAGTGAGGGAGTCAGGCATTTTCTCTCTCTCCTTTCAGGAATCCCTGAATCTCTGTCAATTCATGTACAGATGGAAAGGAGGAAAATGACAGAAATTCAGATCTCCAGATTAGCAGGCAATGCAAAGCTGAGACACAGAGCAAATGACAAGTGACAGTGAAACTGGATTTAAGAGAGTTTGAATCACTTGGGCGAGAAAGCCCACAGATGGCACACGCTGCTCAGTGTAGGAAAATGGGTCATTGCTCCCAGACCAATTACCGGATAGCCTAAAAGACCCGGGAGAGGTGCAGAGCATTTGTGCTGCAGGCTGGCCGGGGAAGAGTCCGGGTGGATTTGAAGAGACTGTGGTACTATTAGGGCAGCACCCAGATGGCCCGTGCCCACGGGGGATACTAAGCGAAGCTCAAGAGAGGGTGCCGTGTCCCCCAAGGTTCTTGACTTTGGCCCTCCTGGGTAAAATGAAGGCGGCCCCACCATACAGCTGAGAGGATTTGGTGAGGCTGGCACGGGAACACAGTACTCCTGCCGTCATGTACCTGACACTGAGAGCCTTCAGAGAACCCACATCCACCGTGCTGAGGTGGCCATAACTGCTCTGGACGGGGAGCCAGTGGTGTTTGTTCCAGCCCTCAGCAAAGCTCCCTGACCTTAGTATCTTCATCTATGAAATGGGCATTGAGATACAGGCCCCATTTAGGTCACAGGATTTCAGTGAGGACTGAAAAAATCAGCAAGTGCCAATATAAGCCAGAAATGGTCATCTCTCAACCAGAATAAGGCTGACTCGGGGGAAGGAGGACTTGGCCTCAACTTGAACAAGCCAGTGATGCCTGGTGTTTGGGGGAGGAATGAAGTGCACAGGATAAAGTGTCAGAATCAGGAAGGAGATGGTTTTCAAAGTTGAAGGTAGGACATCCTTCATGTTAGGAAAAAAAAATAACTGTGAGGAACGATTTTTCAAAGCTTGAAGAGTGAAAGTTTCAGAGGCCCAGCTCCTCTCAGGAGGGTAATAAATACAGAAAATAAGTTCCTCTTGAAGGTAATTGAAGCAGAGTGTGAGTAAGTCCAAAATACACCTCATCCTTTTGACTGAAAGGGAACAGAGAAATTAAGAAAACGAGGAGTGGGGGGAAGGCAGCAAAATCAATGTTAGAAGGGAAAATATGTTCTTGTCCTCAGATGACTGTGACCTATACGATGGGACAGCCCTGATGAGGGTGTCCTCAGCCCGACCTGGCAGCAGACTTGCTGCCCTGTGATTGCCTTTCAGCTCATCATGAGTCGTCACCTGTCACTACTTTTATTTCAAGCTACCTCTTCCTCTCCCTGACCTGTGAGAGGCTGAGAGGAGGAGAGGTCAGGTGTCATAGCGATGTGGAAGCCACTTCAACAGCCACTGTGCTGAAAGCGACAACAACAACAACAAAATTTATGTAATCCATGAAAGCGCAGAATTGGGTTATAAAACTGGATAAATCATTTCTCTTTACAAAGTAAACTCTTGCCAACTGCCCCCATATCATAATGTACGAGAAGCACCACTTTTTACCTGGACACACCTGTCCCCCTGCCCAATGAAGTTCCCAGCGCCTCTGAGAATATGCAAATAAGGACACATACATCAAGTATCAGAAGGTGTCTCCAGGCATGAGTTACAAGGCCTTTAAAAGCAATGACTTCTTTATAGGGTTTTAGATTATGGTGATTTTCCGTAAATCTTGCCCAAGTCACACAACAGGCCAAGAGTAATTAACATTAATTAAATGATCCCCATAGAGAGGCCGCCTTGCTGACACATCACTAACCTCTGAATGCACTTAGCTTGCTGTGTTCTCCGGGGGTTCGTTCAGCAGCACCAGGGGTGCCGGGCAGGCTCCTGCTGCCCCCAGCTGCTGTACACACACCCAGGGAATGTACTCAGCCCCAACACGGTCCTCTAGACACCCCCCCCCCACGCTGAAATATGCATACAAGAACAACCTGGACTGCTTGTTAAAACAGTATTCTGTCTCAGTAGGTCGGATGGGACCTGAGAGTCTGCCAAGGCTACCCTTCCCCAGAGCAACATTGCACAAAAGCCATTCAACAGGCCTGGCAGGTAGGTGGCCGGAGGAAGGTCAAGGGGAGTAACCTAAAACATCCAGTGCAGTCCTGACATGTGGGCTTTGTGACCCCGCTTTTCCGATGTCCAGAGGAGAACCAGTGATGGGCAATAAGCAAGCAATGTCTTATGCAGGTGCCCGTGTTAACCTCACAGAAGCCCAATCTTCTGTTCAAAGGAGCAGAGATAAGAACCAGCTTCTGAGAAGGATGAGCCCAGGAATAACTCTCAGGTTCTGTATTTTGCACCAGCTTTTTAGAACAATTCCCTGGGGAAAGACATGCTGCCCCACGCCCCACCATTATAAGGGACTGGGAGGTGGAGTTTTCTCTGACATGGAAAGGTTGGGGACCAGGAGATGAACCTCCTTAGTGGAGCCAAGAACCCTGTCCTAGGCAGAGACGTATGTCAGTCTTGACACTGTGTGCAGGATGGGGGAACTAGATTTAAAAGCTGGCACATGGCCAGTGATGAGGTCCAAGGCAGGAAGTCAGTGTGGGTGGAGAGAAGCGGTAGGAAGGATATGAACGGCGGGTGTAACCAGGAAGGGTCAAACATGGGAGAAACAGCCCAACAAGTTTGGCAGGGACTTACTGTCTGTGGAGTGATGACAGCAGTGTGGAGGTGACCCGAGTGTAGCAACTGGCAGAAAAAGCACTCGGGCAGGGCTGGGACAGGGAATTTATAGAAAACAGTACAGAGAAAAAGTAGTTAGGAAACTATCAGGGCCCATGTTGGGGAGCAGATGTGAGGTTTGTAAGCAGCCCTATAAAATTGTAGGCCAATCAGTCGTAAAATTATATTATGATATTGTAATGATGGGCTGCAGAAGCATCAGTAGCAATGTGTTGCCTGTGGAATGTTTCCCTTTTAATTCAGTAATGGTGTGATTGAAATTAGAATAGTGCCATGACTCCATGAAAAGGGGCCTGGCTCCTTTTCTTAAAGTACCTTGTAGCAACTTCCCAATCCAAAAAAATTCAAGCATGAAAACACTGGGGAAGGGAAAGGGGAATGAATGTCCAGTTCAGTGGGTGAGAAAAAGTCCAAGAGAAGTTGGGGAAAGGGGCCAGGGACATTACACAGTTGGGGAGAGGGCCTCAAACACTGGAGTCATCTGACCAAAAACTTTGCCCTTGAGCCTGTGGCTTTTCCTTTTTCTTCTCTCCGACATCCTTCCTCTGTAGCATTTTCAGCACAACGCAGGCCAAGTCAGCTATTTATAGAGGGAGGACAATTTTGCCACAGGGTGTGGTGTTTAATTTAAAGAGACGTCAAAGAGCGAGGGGCAGATGGCTGAGCAGGCAGTGCCTCAAAGTGACCTTGGTGGGGCGTCCAAACCCAGTGACTCATCCTGAGTCTTACACATCCAGGCGTGTGCTCTGACAAACCAACCCTGAGTTGATCAAGTCTTATGGAGGAAAGGATAAATGGATGGGCAGGGGCCTGCTTTTAAATTTTTAGTGGATCTATAGGTAGCCAGTGAAATGAGACCACTTGTCTGTTCAGGTGATCTTTTCTGGAAAGTTGTTCAATTTAATGGACTGAATTATATATGACAAACTCACTTGATGGTGGAAGATTCCAAATCTTAAAGCTTAAGAAGAAAGAAAGAGAGAAAGAAAAGAAGGGAGAGAGGGAAGGAAGAAGGGGAGAGATAGGAAGGGGGAGGGAAGGAGGGAGAAAGAGGAGAAGTAGAAAGAAAGGAGGGAGAGGAAAAGGGGGGAGGAGGATGAGGAAGAGAGGGACAGAGGGACAACTGAATGGAATTCTCAAAACACTCCTTCCTCAAGCCATGCTAAAGAATGACCAATTCCTGCTTATCCTACTGTGCCTTCCCATAAATTTAATTGAGACCCTTCTGTTAAACATCTTTCCTTTAACTGGTTATTTGATTGGTTTCCTAGGACTTCCGTAACAAGGTACCACAAACTGAGTGGCTTAAAAACAGAAATTTATTGTCTCACTGTTCTGGAAGTCAGAAATAAACATGTTGGCAGGCCCAGACTGCCTCTGAGACCTGCAGGGGAGCCCTTCCTTGCCACTTGCTAACTTCTGATAGTTCTCTGGCAACCTCCAACACTCCTTGGCTTGGAGCTGCAAACTCCCATCTCTGCCTTAACTGTCACGTGGCATCCTCCCTGGGTGTCTGTCTCTGAGTTTCTTCTCCTGTTGTAGGGACACCTGTCACAATGGATTAGGAGTCTACCCTATCCCTCTGTGACTTATCCTAAATAACTACATCTACAATAACCCAATTTGCAGATGGGGTACTGGGAGTTAGGATTTCAACTTTGGGCAGGAGGGACACAATTGAACCCATAATGGTTATCCCACAGTTTGGGTCAATTAAGCATCAACTTGGCATCACACAGTAAGATGCTGAGTTAACTGTGGGGAGGGGCAATCCTTGGCTTCCCCTCTAGGCTTCAGGAAAAAGTTTAATGTGTATCAATGGCCAGGCTCTATGCCAGATCAATGAAACCAAAACCTTTGGGATAGGGCCCAGAAAAATTAGTATATTTTAATAGTTCCCCAGGTATGATGATTAATTTTATATGTCAATTTGACTGGGCCACACAGTACTCAGATATTGAGTCAAGTGTTATTCTAAGTGTTCCTGGTGGGGCGGATGTTGGATAAGCTTAATATTGACATGGGTAGACTGAGCAAAGCAGGCAGCCCTCCCCTGCGTGAGGAGGCCTCATCAAATTCACGGAAGGCCCAGATAGAACCAAAATGTTGATCCTCCCATGAATAAAAGGGAACTCCTCCTGCCTGGCTTGCCTTCAAGCCTGGCCTTTTTCCTGTCTTCAGACTTGAACTAAAACACTGGTGTTTCCTAGGTCTTCAGCCTGCTGGTCTTTGGATCGAAACTATACCATCAGCCCTCCTGGGTCTCCAGCTTGCCCATTAGGATCCTAGGACTTGTCAGCCTCCATAATCATGTGAGTCAATTCCATATATCAAAAAACTTCCTATATATTGGTATCTCCTATTGGGTCTGTTTCTCTGGAGGGCCCGACTAATACAGCAGGTGATTCCAATATGCAATCCATGTTAAGAACCACTAACTTATAAATCACAGGTAAGAGATTGATTAATTCTGTCTAAGGAGATGACTTCACAAAAGCCATCACTTTAGAGGTGGTCCAGAAAAAATGAGCAGTAGTATTTGCCTTGCCAAGCAGATGAGGACAAAAGAAAGAATATTAGCAAGGAAAAGAAAGAAGAGAGGGTGGGAAGAAGAAATAAGTAATTGTAGATGAAGATGAAACAGATGGGTGGGACCTGATTCTGCCCTGCTGCTAGGGCCATGGTTCAGTAATAAAGAAACTATTGAAAAATTTTACCTGAGGGAGTGATGGGCATGTCTTCATTTTAGAAAGGCAAATTTGAAAGCCAGATGGAAGGGGTGAGGGAAGACTGAAAATGAGGGGGCCAATAAGGAGGGACAGAGTATAAAAGCCTGTTTCTATCTTCCCAAAATTCACATGTTGAAGCCCTAACCCCAATGTGATGGGATTAGGAGTTGGGGTCTTGGGAAGATAACTAGATTTGGAGAAGGTCCGCAGAGTTGCTACGCTGGATTGAATGGTGAAAAAAAGCGGGGAGAAAAAAAGGGAGTGGATGGGGCCCTTCTGGTGGGATTGCAGGCAGTCCCCAAGTTACATACAACTTATATACAACTTGCACTTCTGCGTATAGGCTATTACAGGTAATAGGTAAGAGTACCTGTTCCAACTTACATACAAATTCAACTTAAGAACAAACTAACAGAGCCTATCTCATTCATGACCTGGGGACTGCCTTAACACCCTTAGAAGAAAAGGACAAGCTAGCAGAGCATCCTGGCCCCTTGTGAAGAGACAACGAGACAATGGGTCCTCTCCAAAAACTCAGGCT
>CAUYQV010092281.1:0-57213 GCA_963574575.1 Galagoides demidoff
CTGACTCTATAGATGATGTTATTTCTATATTGATGTGAGAACTGAAGCTCTGAGAAGTCAAATGATTTGTCTAAAGCTATTTGATATTTAAATCACAAAACTGGGGTTAGGGGTGAGGACTGAGTGACTTCAACGCTCAGACTCTTTTTTTTTTTTTTTTTTTTGAGACGGAACCTCAAGCTACCCCCCCTGGGTAGAGTGCTATGGCATCACAGCTCATAGCAACCTCCAACTCCTGGGCTCAAGCGAGTCTCCTGCCTCCGCCTCCCAAGTAGCTGGGACTACAGGCACCCGTCACAATGCCCGGCCATTTTTTGGTTGCAGCCATCACTGTTGTTTGGTGGGCCCAGGCTGGGGATTCGAACCCGCCACCTTAGGTGTACGTGGCTGGTGCCTTAGCCAATTGAGCCACAGGCGCTGAGCCAACGCTCAGACTCTTTTTGCTGTCTGGTGATGCTGCCATTGCCTTCACATGACAAGTGAATCAAGGCAAAAAGGAGGGGGGAAAGAAATGAGTGTGAACGATCTCCAAGGCTAACGGGGAGCACTAAGATCACAGGCAGCAGCTCAGGTTATGGCTTCTAATGCATCTGTTGTTTTTTACTCTTTATCCTTGAAATTTTCATGAAAGGTACTAATGGTAGAGTTCAATGGCGGTAATTAGCCACTTCAAATAAAAAGTGCATAACATCTTAAGTGAGGACCTTTTGTAGCCTTTTCTTCCTCCCAAACCTTGCCATTAGCTCAGCACACCCTAGATGCCCGTCTCCAGTATGTGTCTGCATATAATTGCCATTACGATTAACAAGACTTATGAAGACTCACAAAAGAAATAATGGAACCTATTGAATCAAAATTATGAATCCTTTAATAGCGCTTCCTTGTGACTGAGCACACTGCCTCCTGGCTGTTCGTGCTACACAAACAACAATTGTCTAAATGCTGGGTCATTTGTGGGCATATGCTCCATCTGTTAGGTGTCACAGAAACCTGAGGACATAAAAAGTCCTTCTACCACCTAATGGTTTTCATCTGTGAATGGTGAATTGAAGAGTTGACCCTTCAGGAGAAATAGCAAACAAGGACACAGATCAAGGAGGTAATTTGGAAGGTGTTACCAAGACAGGGAAGAAAAACTGTCTATAAATACATCAGAAGACTTTGGAAAGAAATGTGAGGTATTGGAGATTAATGGGTTGCTGTCGGGTGTACTTGGGTTCAAATATCTGTTTTCCTATTTCTTGTCTTACGATTTAAATACTCTGCCAAAGGATCAAATGCCTCAATAAATGTTCATTCTATTTTCTTTTTTCCATGTTTGGAACACAGATTTTTTCCCCCCATTCCTAAGGTAAATGTGTATACACATACACACACCCCTTTGGAGTCAAGACCCAACTTCCATGGTTCTGTTCCTTATTCCCTTGTGTGACCTAGAACAGATTACTTAACTATCCTGTATCTCATATTTCTCATCTGTAAAATGAGAAAAATGAAAACTACGTGGTGGTGTCAGATTGTGAAAATAAAGCAAGGCGCAAAAAGGTCACGAACAGTACCTAGCACGGGGCAGATTCTTAATACTGCTGTGTTTACAGTTTTCTTCTTTGTCCTTTTTTTTCTGTTGCTCCTTTAACTTATTTTGCCACCTTCTGACCCAACCCTGGTAGGAGTAGTCATTTTTTAAATAATAATGCTAGAGATTTTGTTTTGCTTTTTTTATTCTCCCTGACTAAAAATGAATATTTTTGAAGTCAAATGATTTATGGGGTAAATGGGCTTTTACTATAAGTCTTGATTTTCATAACATTCATGATGTAACATTCTCTCCAAGGAATAGAATCTTACACTCTTGCAGAAGAATGACCCAAGTTTAAACCCCCCTTGGCAGTCACGTGGCATGGTGCCTTGAAGGAAGTGTGCTATGATTCCTCCGTAATTCCACGTGATATGTTAATTACTTCCTAATGAGCTCAAAAGAAGAAAAATAAAAAGAATAATGGAATGGTGCATTCTTTCGTTTCCCTAACTAAAGTCATCAAAGTCACAGCTCTGACAAGTAAGGATAATTCTTCTCCTCCAAAGGGTGTCTGTTTTGTGAAAAGTGAACATTCTGAGTTACTTAGTATTTTCCATAATAATAAATTATTCCACCGAGATCAACTCATAACAGATACAAGAAGAAACAGTGAGTATCCTGATTTCCACTAGCTTCTCAGTGTTCAATTAAAACAACCACTACAAGAACAGCAAAAACTTCTTGGCTCTTTTGGTTGCATTCTGTCTTGTAATTTAATCAGCCTAGCCATGTCTGATAGGCATTTGACAGTGTTGCCACCCCAGGGTCTCACCTGCCTTAATTGGACAATGGCAGTTTTCAATTAGCATGAGCACGGCTCCTTGGGCTGCCTCGGCAATTGCTCTCACACATATATTATAATTATGTGTGTACCTCAATGTGTGAGACTATAAACATATGCTATATATTTGAATAAGAGTGCTGTCAACACTTTATTTTAGAAGTGTATTAATTATGACTGAATAATGATGTGTTTGCTAATGCAGAGTAGTATCCTCTGCCGGGGCTGATATTTACATTACCAACTGCATCTCATTCTCAGAACAATGAATTTTAAAGTAAGGAACAATTAGTGACTCTATGGAAATTGTATATTAAGAGTGTCTTACAAATAATCCTCCCCAGGACGACGTACAACTCTTCATTTAAATGGTTGTGTGTCTCTCTCTGTATGTATTTATTTGGTTTCTTTTCTTTTCTTTCTTTTTTTTTTTTTGCCAAAACAGGAAGGGATGCTAAAAATAAACTGAATTTTAGTTAGAGTTTCAGCAACTAAAGGTGATTACATGCCTATATAAGAAGGTTTTAAATTTGTGTTTGTCTTTTTTTTTATATACAGAAACTAATATTCATTCATCCTGATTAATAGTTCCATCAATCACCAAGCTTCTGTATATTTATGAGTGCAATTTTTGAGCGCGATGCTCTTTAACCTTCACATGGGCACATGCTAGCACACACTGGTAATGTCTAGCAAGCTTATCACTTCCAGCAACTTTCAGTAGCGAATGTAGAGGTCAAAGATGGGGAAAGGACTTTGTTATTAAATGTTTTATGTACATATGGGTCTGGGTCGGCAGGTAACTTTGTCATGATACTTAACTCTGAAAGAAGAGTGAGTCTCCCGTAATCGCTAAAAAGAGGAACGGAAGAGAACCTGAAGCCTGGAGCACAGTAGGAGTATTAGAAGTAATTATAAAGAATCATCGAATTCTATTTCCACATAATGAAATGTTTTAGTATTCAAGACACAAAATACTTGAAAGGCCTTAAAAATGTTTAGAACCTAAAATTGATTATTTTCTAGCAGAAACATTTTGAATCATTTATTAAAAGTGGCATTTGCCATCATCATATAAAGCAATTCCACTTAGACTGTTTCAGGATCAAAAAAAAAAAAGAAAAAGAAAGAAATAACAGCTGCAGAAAGAAATAGCTTCTTGATATCTAAGTCAGTGGTCCTCAAAGTGTGGTGCCTGCATCGACAACATAAGCATCACTTTGGAACTGAACGATGCAATTATTTTGCCCTACATCAGAATTGCTGGAGGAGCCCAGTAATCTGTGTTTTTACCTGCGATTCTGATTCTCTCTAAAGTTTACACTGTTCTAAGCATATACTGTGTAATACGTAGGTCACGATGAAAGTTTTGGCTGTCTCATGGTCCATTATTTAACTTCCAAGAAACACAGTGAACAGTGTCCTTTCTGATTCACCCAGGCAAGTTTGAACTTGCTCAGCCTATTGGTGTTACTGGGAGGGCTTCATTTGCTTCCATCCATGGCTGCTTTTTTCTATTTTTAGTAGAGAGTTCCTTGCTCAAGGTCAAGCTGGTCCATCCATGGATTTTAAGTTTCTTGATTTTTGTGTATCTCAAACCTTCGGTAATGATGTATTATATTAATATTATATTATATTATCATGTGAAAATTTAGTCAGATCTCTAGCCATCGAGATTGCCAGGGTTTCATAATTATTACCTGAGATAATTTTCACCTGTGATTTGAGCGGAGTGCTCATCCCCTTAGAAAAATTTATTTAATGTGTAGATTATTGTTAAATTTGCTTAAAAGAAGGCTAATACGTGCAGGGAATTTGGATCTACTAGCTTTTAGGTTATGAGTATGGCATAGTATTTTATTTAGTATTCACAATGGTATTGAGAGAGGGAAGTGTCTGTAAAGTTTGCATCATATTTAAACAAGGCAAGTTTGACTTTGATGGGGTCATGCACCGAAACTTTGAAATGTAGGTTTTATGATGCCAACCTTACCATTTTTACCCCAAGTGTTATTTGGCTACTTGGATTGGTTATTTTTTATTTATTTATTTATTTATTTATTTATTTATTTATTTAGAGACAGAACCTCAAGCTGTTGCCCTCGGTAGAGTGTCATGGCATCACAGCTCACAGCACCCTCCAACTCCTGGGCTCAAGTGAGTCTCCTGCCTCTGCCTCCCAAGTAGCTGGGACTACAGGCACCCGCTACAACACCTGGCTATTTTTTGGTTGCAGCCATCATTGTTGTTTGGCGGGCCCGGGCTGGATTCGAACCCGCCAGCTCAGGTGTATGTGGTTGGTGCCTTAGCTACTTGAGCCACAGGCGCTGAGCCTTGGATTCGTTATTAAGAGTAAAAATTATCATTGATGATCTCCAGGAATAAGGATTGGCTGAGGGCATGTATGATCAACTACTTTCAATTTAGGTAGTATTTTTAATATAGTAAACACTGGATGTATGGTGGTGGGGAGAATGAAAAGAGCTGAGTGCAAATCTTCATGGTATCTCATTTATTTCATTGTCAGAAAAATCCCCCTACACTTGTGGGAAAAATCAAATGAAGCAATATGTTAGACTCTAACTCAGTGGTTCTCAACGTTCCTAATGCCACAGGTCTTTCATACAGTTCCTGTGGGCGGAGAGCCACAGGTTGAGAACCGCTACTCTAACTCATAGCAGTTAGAGCATCTGTAGGCCAAGTGCTGTGGCTCATGATTGTAATCCTAGCACTCTGGGAAGCCAAGGCAGATGGATTGTTTGAGCTCCGGAGTTCCAGACCAGACTAAGAGACCTTGTCTCTACTAAAAATAGAAAAAAAGCCCCCCAGAACTAGCCAGTGGTGGTGGCATGCATCTGTACTCCCAGCTGCTTGGGAGGCTGAGGCAAGAGGATTGTTAGAGGCCAGGAGTTGGAGGTTTGTGTTAGCTGAGATGCCACAGCACTCCACCCAGGGTGATAGAGTGAGTCTCTATCTCAAAAAAAAAAAAAAGCATCTATAAAGTTTAATGTGATAAATTGATATATATCAATATATATTCCATTACTTGTCCATAAGCTTTAATATTCACTTCCTGTTAGAAAGTGGGAAAGTATATTTCACCAGATTGTACCCATTTATGCATGGTTTATAAATCAAAGAGTTTAAAGAATGTATTTATGACATTTTCTGGAGTTTGGATTATTTCCTTGTTAATGAATTTACATTTTATATCCTCTGGATCAAAGAAGCTGATCACAACATTAGTCATAAGCATGAAAAAATGAAAATATTGCCTCAATATAGGCCCATAGTGGGAATGGTTATAAAAACTGCAGTTTCTCTCATTAATACATCTCAGAAATTACGCTTATTGGCAAGACGCTGTGCCTTACCCCTTATTCAGGGCACTCTGGGAGACTGAGGCAAGGGAATTACTGAAGTCAGGAGTTTGGAACCAGCCTGAGCAAGTGCAAGTCTCAAATCTCTGCCAAAAAATAATAGGCAGACCTGGAGGCGAGTGCCTGTGATCCCAGCTACTCAAGAGGCTGAGGTAGGAGGATCAGTTGGGCTCAAGAGTTTGAGGTTGCAGTGAGCTGTGATGACTTCACTGCTCTCCAGCCTGGGTGACAGAATGAGACTCTGTCTCAAAAAAAAAAAAAATTCTAAAAACATTTTTAGCTTGTGCATTACTTATTTAAAAACTAGCATGTCATTATTTTTTAAAAACAGTAAAGTGAGAAAAGCAGATGCAAATTGTAAAATCTCTTATCAAGTGTGGCGTAATCTATACATGCCTTTTTAATACAAGTAAGAAACAGAGATGGTTACCTGTGGGTGGTGCAAGTTTTATTTTGCCCTGAATGTTTACTTACTTTGCCAATTCTTTTCTCTTCTCTTCCCTTCCCTCTCTTCCCTTCTTTCCCCTTTTCTTTCTTTTTTTGGGCAGGATATTGCTCTGTCACCCAGGCTTGAGTGTGCTGGTGTGATTGTAGCTAACTGCAGGCTCAAGCAATCATCCTGCCTCAGATGTACCACCATGCCCGTCTAAATTTCTTTTAGTTTTTAGAGTGATGGGGTTTTGCTTTTGCTCAGGTTGGTCTCAAACTCCTGGCCTCAAGTAGTCCTCCTGTCTCAGCCTCACAAAGTGCTAGGACTACAAGTGTGAGCCACTGCACCCAGCTCCCAGTTGCCAAATTTTTGAAAAAAAGAAAACCCAAAACACTGATTTCTTTATAACAGAAAAAATCATTAGAAGTAATTGTTTTTATACCAAATTTGCATGAAAAATATATAGGAATGTATACTGTTTATTTCCTTAGAATACTCAACAGTATTGACCAGGTAGACAGTTGTGTGTAAAAGGCCTAGATTCTGTCTGTCCTGTGATTAGAAAAATATGTCCGAAATTATTTGAGCTGTGTGTACATAAAACAATGGACATTGAGACTTTGTTTTATTTGTGCACAATTCCAGGCACATGTTTCATTGTCTGGAGAGTTGGGTGAGAATTGATATTATGATTTATAATTTTAAAATCATACAGTCTAAAAAAATCGTACTTAGTAACATTCTTAGAGAATACTGCTTGAGAGCCAGTATAATGTGTGGCAGGGGGCATGAGTGAGTCTGATCTGCCTCTAGCCAACCATCAGACCTTAGAGAAGTTATTTGTTGTATATTATAACTTCTTCTTTTTTTTTTTTTTTTTTTTTGAGACAGAGTCTCACTATGTTGCCCTTATAGAGTGCTGTGGCATCGTAACTCACAGGAACCTCTTGCCTCAGCCTCCCAAGTAGCTGGGACCACAGGTGCCTGCCACAACACCCTGCTATTTTTTTTCTGTTGTTGCAGTTGTCATTGTTTAGCTGGCCTGGGCCGGGTTCGAACCGGCCAGCCTTGGTGTATGTGGCTGGAGCCATAACCACTGTGCTACGGGCACTGAGCCTGTATTATAACTTCTTGAATTCTCATCTTCTCATCTATGTGGTGTGTGCAACCCCTGATTCAGCAAAAGTGTATGATGGAGAGTACACAGGAAATGGCTTTGACCATGGGACTGAAATATCATTCTGCTATTTATTATCCATGCCAACTTAGGCAAAGAATTTTACATTCTGAGCTCCTAGAAAAATAAAGATTATACAATATATCATTCCTCATACTCACAAACTCTGCAATGTTGCAATGTATGTGATTTGGACAGGTTGTTGATCATTCCATCCATCTGGCTTCCTAGCTAGTGACTGACTACATAGAAGACATCCAGTTAACCGCGGTCATGGTCACTGTTATCTTCCTCACAACACTATGTAAATGAGATAATTTTTGGTAGTTCTAAGTACTGTGTCTGAGACATGTTCAATTTTTAAACTGATACTGTTTCCTATCATTTGTTTTTACTTATTCTTTCCTTCTTTTCTTATTTTATCATCCAGCCTACCACCCCACTTCTCTTTCTTGTTCTTACAATCTAGACATTCCAGATGAGCAGCCTACATCCAAACACTAAATTGCATGTAATTTTTCAAAATTGACTGTATTAGGTAAAAGATAAACTTCTATGGGTAATTCTTAAGTTATTTTGGTCACATGACCCCTTTATCCTCCTTCAACTCATTGAGGACTCTTAGCTCCAGTTTATGTAAATAGTATTTACTACTGTTTGCCATAGTGGAAATTCAAGCTGAGAAATTTTAAAGATATAAAAATAAAAATGGTAAATCTATAAGCTGTTACTTAAGTTATATATTTTAATGAAAGGCACTTTTTAAAGCACAAAAATAGTGAGAAAGGCAATATGTTTGACGTTTTAAAAAATTTCTTTAATTTTTGGCTTAATAGACTCTGACTGGATTCTCATACCCACTTTGTCATCCAATATGTTGCAATTGTGGTTTTCATTGAAGTATGTGATGACAACTCACCCTCACACAAATATGTACTTGGAAAAAGCATGGGTATTTTAATGACCTTTTCAGACAGCTGTTTTATTTTCAGATAACTGCATTAAAATCTCTGTAGTTCCTTAAAAGCTAATTGTACTGTGCTACATTAAATCACTGTTCTCTCTTGCACTTTGAATAGATCTATTGCTGATTTAATTTTCTAACATCATGTATTTGAAAAATATTGGCTTACTGAGTGAGCTATACAGAACTTCCAAATTTTATTAAACAATATAAAAAATCATATTCGGTAATGTCAGCAATCTCACAGAAAAATCTTTAAGTATTTAGAAGTTTCAATCTCACAGGGGTCTTTACAGATTTCCTAAAATTTAATCTTTGCTTGAAAGCTCAAATTTTGATGTAGGCAACAAATACTGTTTATCTTTGAAAGCATAAACTAGTTATATTTTTTTCTAAAATATATGATAAATGTACAAATCAGAATGACTGCAGTTTGCCACTTGTTCTTGCAAGAAAATGAGTTTCCATAAAAACCGTAATTCAGCATGCAACTGGAACAAGTTATATCCTTGAGACAACACTCATACTTCAGTACGTAGCAGACGCGCATTGTAGTGCCATTTCATTACACAGAATATTAAAAATATGAGGTTTAATAAAATTAATATTTTTTACAACAAGATAAAAGATATTCTTAAGTGAAACTGGATTTTTTTAAATCCTAGGAGTGGGTAATGAATGCTGTAACTCTTGGTAGAGCGAGGTGCCACTTCCTTGATTGGAAATAACGTGTATAAAAATGTTTTGTCCGACATCACATATGTACTACCAGTGCAAATGTTAATATATTTTTTTAAAGGTGAATAACTGTGACCTTCTGGACACCCCAATAGAGAACTAAAGATACCAGAGGTGTGTGGACCATTCCTTGAGAACTGCTACTCTAGACATTCCTGTTTCTTCCAGGGCTCAGGTTCAAACTCCTGGTACAGGTGGGTCCTGTAGAGGATCTGTCCCTTACCAACCTTACAGCTTTGCTTCTTGCCAGAACTTTTTAGTAACCTGCACAAAGCAGGTTCCTGGTGTACTAGTTACCACTTCAGTTCATGGCATTTGGGGCTGTACTGGTAAGACAGAACACTCACATAGGCAACAAGTTACTTGAAGTGGGTTGGGTTTATTACTTAGAGCAAGGTACAACAGAAGCCCAGCGTTTATATCTCCCAAGGCTCAGGAAAGATGCCCAGGGCAGATGGAATCTCATCGTTTCATGGGTCCATGCCCATGTGCTATGGAGAAAAAACTGTCCTGCACCCTGAAGACAAAGACTAGCCAGTCTTTAAAACTCAACAGTGGGCTCAGCACCTCTAACTCAGAGGCCAGGGCGCCAGCCACATACACCAGAGCTGGTGGATTTGAATCCAGCCAGGGCCTGCCGAACAACAATGGCAACAACAACAAAATAGCCAGGCGTTGTGGCCAGTGCTTATGGTTCCAGCTACTTGGGAAGCTGAGGCAAGAGAATCTCTTAAGCTCAAGAGTTTGGGATTGCTGTGAGCTGTGACATTACAGCACTCTACCAAGGGTCACATAGTGAGACTCTGTCTCAAAAAACAAAACCAAAAGAAAAGAAAACAAAAAACCCTCAACAATAGGTATTGAACTCAGCCTCTAGGGATGCAGCAACATTCCATCCCTCCATGCTCCCTCCTCAGTTCTTCTCATCTGCTTCTACCTGCAAGGTCTCTCTCTCTCTCTTTGATTCTCTCTCTTTCTCTTTCTCTCTCTCTCTCACACACACACACACAAATAGGTGAGTGATTTGTGCAGTGTTGAAGTACATCAAGCCTTTATCTTAGCACAAGGTCACTGTTAAAGAACCTTCGTTCTCACATACAAAAATACATGAAAATCAATGCATTTCTTTCATGTTATTATTTCATAATATGCCGCAGTGAGGTCTACATTTTTATAGTTCAAGGAAACCTTTCAGGCACAGATTTCCCTTTTATATCTCTGATGATCTTTCACATTCGTAAGCGTTCCCCAATTTTTTTGGCCCTCCTCAGACACACCAACATTGAAAGTAAATAAACATGTGAAAAAAGCAAATCTTCTTTCCTAACTCCTCTCCACATGATATTTTTGCCACTTTTGTTCTCTCTCCATGTCTATTGCTTTCTGTGTTCGTAGCTCTCTGAACTTTTCCTTGCAAATAAAACTAGCATATCTAATCAATACAAAGAAGGTTTAAATGACTTTACAATTTAATTGTGGTTAGAGAATGTACTCGGCCAGACACAACTTTATGATCAGAGTGGTAATGAAGTTGTGAAGGCACATGTCCATCTATGGTTTCCTATCCCAGATACGGATAAGTACTGGGAGAAAAAATGAGGTAGGATAGAACATTTTCCTATATTCAAAATTATATGTTAAGCATCCATTATGTACTTAATTGTTGTTATATTTGGTATTTTTGAATGTGCAAAGAAAAGTTGTCTTAGTTTATTTTTTAAGAGACCGTATCAATACGTGCTTACTTGAGTAGATACTTTCCGGTGACAGGGTCTGATTTACTAACTGCATCTGACAATACTTCCTCCTGTCATGTTTTTCTACAAATCCCCATCATCACCTCCTTTCCTCCACCTCCTAGGTTTGCTAGATTTCCCCAAAACATTTTCTACTGGAAACCTCATCCCCCACCTCCAACCCCATTTTAGGAAGTTCCATTCATTAAGTGCCTCTCCACAGGGGAGTTTGGGGATTTCTGACTCTGATGTGTTAATTGGGCTTTGCAGGTTTCTGGAGGTTATTAGGTCCAGATCAATTAATTTCCCACTCTAAGCCACAGGGATGACAACTCTTCCCTTGACTTCAGTTCATACAAGACTACTTTTGAGCAAACAGGTTATAGGTGGGATTTATGGTAAAAAGAAAATGCTAAACATGTCTTGCCATCAGTGATGTCATTGTTTTCAGATGCTGTCCTTTGCTTTTCCTTCCCTGTGCTTGGTTCTGGCACACCAAGTTTGAAACAATAATACAGGCGTGAGCGTCAGAAGCAAATAGTCTCGGAGTTCAAAACTTCTCTCCCACTTGCTCCGAGCACTTGCCTCTGCCTAATCTTCAGTTTCAGCAAAACGAGGAGTCTAGTATGTGCGTCTTAGGGTCGTTGTGATGATTAACTGAAATAGCAGAAAATGAATATGTCTAGTGTAGGCAAATGCTCAGTTAAGGTTCCTGAAAAACCGGCAGAATAATCCAATGAGCCGGCACCTCTTATGCCGGGTGGCTGTGGCGGCAGCGTGTTTTCTGAGGGCGTGTCCATGGTGGTATACTGAAAAGCATCAAATAGCTGCAAAACAGGAATGTTGTGTCTACCTGTTCTGAGAAGTAATTCAGTGCCCCTTCCTTCATGTTACCAATGAAGGAAGGTACAATTAGAAAAGAAATGAGGTTCATTTAAAGTCACTGGCTATCTGATATGTGAACAGAGCCACATTTAACAATAGTTTAGTAATATTGCTATATTAATTGAAAATAGATCTTTAGGAAGATCTATTAGTTTGCTTGTACAGATTCTCAGTTCTTAGTGTTATTATATATAATTGTTATAATTACTTCAAAATTAGTGGCTTCAAATAAAACAAACATACTGTTCTATAGTTCTATAAGTCAGAAGTTCAACACAGGTCTGCCTAAAGTGAGGTTCAGATAACGGACTGGGTTGTGATCCTTTCTGGAGCCCCTAGGGGAGACTCTGTTTCTAGTGCGACTGCCACATCTCTCTCTCTGTCTCCCTCTCACTCTCTCTCTCACACCCCCCACCCCACCCTTCTTGGCTGGTGTCCCCATTCTTATAACTCCAACGTGGGCACAGTTTCATCTCCCTTTTGCAGTCGTATCTCCAGCTGAACATGGAGAGAAAAGGTCCTTTCCTTTAAATCCCCATGTGATTAGATTGAGCTCACCTAGATAATCCAGAATAATCTCCCCATCTCAAAGTCTTTAATTGAGTTACATCTGCAAAGCCCCTTTTGACAGGTGCATAAGGTAACATGTTTACAAGTTCTGGAAATTCTGGCATGGATATTTTCAGGGAGCTATTGTTACATTTACTTCACCTATTAAATAGAACCGTACCTGAGTAGCAAGCATCACTGCAAGCTATAGACACCACTGTGTGCCAATAAAATACATTTCAATGTGATAAGTAGCTTGTGTGCTTTAGGAAGATCTATTAGTTTGCTTGCACTGACATAACAAAACACCACAGACTGGGTGCCTGGAACAATAGACCTTAATTTTCTCATCATTCCCCAAGATCAAAGTTTCAACGGGTTTAGTTTCTTGAGCCCTCTCCGTGTGGCTGGGGGATGGTTCCTTGCTATCCTCACATGGTCATTCTTCTATTTACCCTCAACCCTGGTGTCTTTCTCGGTGTCCAAATGTCCTCTTCTTGAAGTCAGATTGGATCAGGGCCCATCCTAACAGCTTCTTTTTAACTCAATCACTTTTTTTTCCTTTGAGACAGAGTCTTGCTTTGTCACCCTCAGTAGAGTGCTATGGCATCCCAGCTCATGGAAACCTCAAACTCTCAGGCTTAAGCAATTCTCTTCTCTCAGCCTCCCAAGTCACTGAACTACAGGCACCCACCACAATGCCTGGCTATTTTTTTTTTTTAGAAACAGAGTCTCACTTTATCAACCTCATTAGAGTGCTGTAGAGTCACAGCTCACAGCAACCTCCTACTCATGGGCTTAGGTGGTTTTCTTGCTCAGCCTCCTGAGTAGCTGAGACTACAGGCACCCACCACAATACCTGGTTATTTTTTTGTTGCAGTTTGGCTGGGGCCAGGTTTGAACTCACCATCCTCAGTATATGGGCTGGCACCCTACTCACTGAGCCACAGGTGCCTCCCAACTCAATCAGTTTTTTAAAGTCCTTATTCCCAATTAGAATCTTATTCTGAGGACTTGGAGGTTAGGGCTTTGCCATATAAATTTTTGCAGGAAAGCTATTCAAGTGGGCTTGAAGGGATTATTTTTGGTTTTGATTTAGAAATGGAACAAAATATTCTGTTTTCATAAAAAGCAAATTTTATTATTAATGTAGGAGATACACAGATTGATTTATATGCAGATCTGTTTATTGTGTGAAACACCAAGGGCATCTTGATTTTTCAGGTTTCCTTTGAAGTTTTGTTATTGTTACTTCTTTTTTTCCTCAGTCAAATTCCAGGCTTTGTTGATGGCATGGAGATGGAGGAGGAGGAGAGAAACCTACCACACACACACACACATTTACAGTGTTGCAGGCTGGATTATTAGTATCTAATTCTGATAATTTGATGACATGCTAGCCTCTGTTTCCAAATCTGCCTTATAGTTATCCCTCCGTAGTCAGGAGAGATTGGTTCCAGAACAGCCCCTTCCCCATAACAAAATTTGCAGATCTTCAAGTTCATTATATATTATAAAATAGCTTAGTATGCATATAACCTATGCACATCCTCTTGTATACATTAAATCATCTCTAGATTACAAGGTGCATGTCTTTAATTGAAAATCAGAAATCCAAAATGCTCCAAGATCCAAACCTTTTGGGCTACCAACTCCATGCCACCAATGGAAAATTTCACCTCTAATCTCATGTGATAGATGCACAAAATTATGAAAATTATTGTATAGAATGACCTTCGGACTTTGTGTATAAAGGGTATGTGAAACATACATGAATTTTGAGCTTAGACTTCAGTCCTATTGCTATCTTATTATTATATGCAAATATTCCAAAATCTGAAAAATATCAGAGATCTGAAATACACCTGGTCCCAAGCATATAATATACAAACTACTGAATGTGTCTTTAATACCTAATATATAAAAATGTCACGTATATAGTTGTTATACTGTGTTTTTAAAAAATATATTATTTTTGATTTTTGCATTACTTTTTAACTTTTACTGATATTTTCTATTTGAGATTGGTTGATGCTAAAGAGATGAAACCCACATATTCAGAAGGGTGATTCTATAGGGATAATGACGCTTGAGAGAATAGGAGCTAAAAAGCAAAATCAAGCTCTCACATACATGTTATCCTTAAAACAATTGAGAAGATTCTTGAACGTGGTGCAGATGGCCTTGTTAGTAACATTTTTGCAAGAGGAACTTAATGTAGGAAAAATTTGAGTGGATGGTACAAAATCCTATCTTCTAGTTTTAATCCAACCCAGGTCTTTTGATTCTCATTTATGAAAAATGAAGGATGTTTGGGAATTTCTGTTCTCTCCTCTGTTCTTTCATCACCCGTGAATTCTTCAAGAAAACCCTTTTTATCCACTCTCTTCCTCTTAATTCTCTTATCTATTTACCCATTCATCTATCCATTCATCAACCCATTTATCCACCCATTGAGTTGTCATAGTTGAAATTTGAAAACACAGTTATTTCTATAATAATTTGAGTCATGGCTTGGCGCCTGTGGCTCAGTCGGCTAAGGTGCCAGCCACGTAAACCTAAGGTGGCGGGTTCGAATCCCCAGCCCCGCCCACCAAACAACAATGATGGCTGCAACCAAAAAATGGCCGGGCGTTGTGGCGGGTGCCTGTGGTCCCAGCTACCAGGAGGCGGAGGCCAGAGACTCGCTTGAGCCCAGGAGTTGGAGGTTGCTGTGAGCTGTGATGCCATGGCACTCTACCCAGGGGGATAGCTTGAGGCTCTGTCTCAAAAATAAAATAATAATAATTTGAGTCATGAGCCTCTGCATTCCTAACAAGGCATTAAATGAGACTATTGGCATTTTCAAGGGTTAAGACTGGATCACTCAGCTAAGTTTTTATCAGTGTTTTGATCTCACACACACACACACAAAATAAACCAACAAGATGTGCCCCATCATGCCATTTTTGTACGGCCCAAACTAAATCCCGGTTTTATGTTATTTATTTTTTTTACATCAGTTGTAATCCTCTTCCAAGTCACTGCATTTTGATTTCCTCACACTCTTGTTATAAATATAAAATGTTGGAGTCACTGGATAATTGTTATTTGGTCAGCCACAGTGTTCTTCCCTGTGGAGAGCGGGCTGTTAGACTGGCAGGGCCGTCAGCCTGGGGAACATTCAGAGAATGAGCCCCCAGCTGCCTCTCCTCCGTTCCCTAAACAGCCATATTCCTTTCTTCATGTTCCCGCCTCCTGAAGTCATGGCAGCCCTTTCTTTGTCTAGTTAACTATGCAGAGATCCTTGAGATCTCTCCCTTCTTTCTCCTTGTTATACCTAACCTAAGCAGTAACCACTAAGTCACATAGCTCTTCCTTTGTTTTGTTGACTGTGCTGGGATCATTGATCTTTACCTTCTTGCTTCTTGTCATATGTTAACAAAGTTGAGTAGAAACCATTAACAAGATGGTTTGTCTTTGCTAAATTTATTTACATTTTCCTATTGTACTGTAAGACCAAAACTATGTCTTTTGTTTATGCTGTTTTCCATGTTGTCTATGCAACCTCCCCCTGGACAACCCCGTACAGATACTATAAAATAAAGCTGATTTTGTGTTTTGGTGCTGGCTGCAGCCATCAGCTCGGTCAGTCCTCCCCGTTCTGTCCTTTGTTTCTGACTCTTCTCTTAAGCTGTATTTTTCTCAGTCCCCACCAATTCCACTCTGGTTCGCTCCCCTTTGCCGCGCTGGTTCGAGACACTTGGCCACTGTGTTCTTGTTAGCTTCTTTAACAAGATACATCCTGTTTAGCAAGTAATTGTGATTACCATGTCAGAAATCTGTCTCATATTATCAACTCTTATTAGTACTCTGGTTAATCAAGGGCTCTGACACATGCTGAACACTGACACAACATTCTCTATTTCTCCCTCCTTGATAATAGGACTGAAAGCTCTACTTGCCATTGAGAAGATAGCTTTTATATCTGTTTTAAAATCAATATCTTTAATCCATTCATGAGTTGATAGGCACTTGGGTACAACTATAAGCCAACATGAAAGAAAAACACAAGTATATTCTAGTGGTGGGGGAGGGAAAGGGGAGAAGGGGATGAGGGAGGGTGATCAGCAGGTTCTCACCTCGTGTGCACAGTGTTGGGGTACACAGCACATTACCTGGGTGAAGGGTTCAGTTACTACCTGAACTTTACCTTAGAAGCAAAAACAATGTAACCTAAACACTTGTACCCTCCTATCAATCTGAGTTTTTTAAAAAAAATCTCTATCTTTAAAATCCAGTTCTTTTGTTTAGCTGATAATTCTGAGTGACTTTTTCTAATCTTACACTTCTTAGTTACGTCACGTGTTACTTGATTATTTACACACACCAAACATACTCTTCCCTCCTTCCTTACAAAATGGGTAGCTATATGTATCCATATTCATATCCATCTCTTTCTGAAGATGCACAGAATGTCTTCACCAAAGAATTTTTTCTAATTTATAATGGAACTTCCAATTCAATGCCTGCTTTAGTGTATCATTGGGAATAATGCTCTGAGACAAAATAGTTATTATGTTTTCCCCAAACCTGTCTTTTTGTGAGAAACTGTGTGTTCCCTCCAGCCTAGCCACTCACCTAATACATCCATAGATTTGTTCATCCATTGATTCACAACATTTGATGTGCAGTGATTCATAAAACGAAGGATGACTGAGAATCTCATTTAGTTACCCCTCCTTCATCTACTGTTTGCTTCACCCATGCATTCTCCAATAAAATCATTCACCCACCCATATTCTTCATCCTATTTCTCTTATGAGCCAGTTAATTCATCTATCCATCTGTCCATTTATCCTCTCTTTGATCTAGTCACTTAATTATCTTTTCAGTAATTGGTCCACTATTACTCTCCATCCACACTCTCACTCATGCAAGCTTTTATTTACCGACCCAATGCAATTGATCTCCCTTCTTCCATTTCTAGGCTTATAATTATTTAGTAAGAAGGAAGAAAACTTCCAAATCTACTATCATTACTTATTGAATTGGTGAATAAGTACCAGCTATGTAATATTAGGCAACTTACACAACATATGTAATAGATTAAAATCCGATTGTGCTCAGATCACTTAACTCAAGAAGTTACATTCTTATTTTTATTACAATGTTGTATGTTAAATTCTTACCCAGAATATGTTGATAGATATATTTTCTTGGAAAATAGTCCCAACTTGGGCAGCACTCATTGCTCTATTGTCTAAATTTAATGCCCACAAGAATCCACATGATATACATTTTTATTTGAATATCATAGTTTCTGGAACATTACATGCCTTTAATAGCATTATCTATTGTCACATTTTAATTACTACAAAATGTTAGTATGTTTAGTATAATGTTACTGAAAACATTCCACAGTTAACAAAATTGAGTCCTGGAGAAGGTTAAGTAATTTTCCCTGTGTTTTTCTTCCAAACCACTTCTGTTTCTTATCAGACTCTCATCACAGATCCTGTAATCTGAACTATTACTTTTTAAATCTTTGGTTGGCTTACAGAAACATACTGACTTCCAACACTGTAAGATTTAACATTTTTTTCCAGGCAATTACCAGCATACATATGTTGTACCCAGTAAAGGGGTATCTTGTTTTGTTTTTCCTGTGGTTGCTTGGTTAGATATTGAGTGTCCATCTCAGTACACAAAGGAAAACAGAAATTCTAAGAATAAAAAAAGCTAAGACCCTTCAGAGTGTTTTTGAAACCATTTTTTATAAAATGGGCATAAGTAGGTGATTTTATTGTCTGGCATCATTACAAAATTAATCCATCTAACTCCCCTTTCTCTGAAATCTGTCAACAAAGATGGTTTGGCTTTGTGTCATGAGGAATTGTGCCCATCAAGATAACTTAAATATTTTAGACTCTGAAATGCTATTTATTTTTACACCTTGCCTTAAAATAAAGTGAGACTTGAGAACTTTATTAGAATCTACCTAAAGAGCAATGGATTTGCCATAGGGTTAACACATCGTGTTTCCAAACTTGTAAAGTTGTGGTCCAGACAGAAGATGGTAGCAAATTTACCAGGGTCATGAATGTCAGCTTAGAAAGTCTCAGGAAAGAGTCTGTCAGCCTCTTCTTGTCAATATTCTCCCTTTACATTCTTACTCGCCAAGCTATTGAGTATACTGCCATTCTTTTTTCTTTCTTTCTTTCTTTTTTTTTTTTTTTTTTTTGAGACAGAGTATCACCATGTCACCCTCAGTAGAGTGCCATGGTGTCATAGCTCATAGCAACCTCACACTCTTGGGCTCAAGTGATTCTCTTGTTTCAATCTCCTGAGTAGCTGGGACTACAGGTGCATGCCACAATGCCTGGCTATTTTTACCGACGGGGTCTTGCTCTGGCTCAGGCTGGCCTCCAACCTGTGAGCTCAGGCAATGCACCCACCTTGGCCTCCCAGAGTGCTGTGATTACAGGGGTGAGCCACTGTTCGTGACCTCATACTGCCTTTCTATTTTCCAGGTCAATTCTATTACAAAATTTGCAGGATGAACTGGTTTATAGAATGTGCCTGTACTGTGTGATTTTATTTGCATGCCATGTAAATTTTTTTCTTTATTAAATCATAGCTGTGTACATTAATGCAGTCATGGGGTACAGTGTGCTGGTTTTATGTATACAATTTGAAATATTTTCACCAAACTGGTTAACATAGCCTTCCAGTCTATTCTGGTTAGCTCCCCTTCTCCTCCATTCATGACACGTCCTAGTTATATTCAGTGGGAGCTCCATTGCATAGGTTTTCATCCACCTTTCCCAGCAGTCGAGTGAGAGAAAGAAGTGGAAATCACAGCTTTATCAATTCAACCCCCTGTGTTTTTCTCAAGTTTTCACCTTTGAAGCCCTTCTGCAGTGCCCTGATTTACTCATTGGCTCACCTGCATTATTGGCTTCGGTATCTTCAGAATGTATTTATTGTCCCAAGTGAATATACTATAGAAACAAGAGCAGCACTCTATATATTTTTCCACAATTAGGCCCAAACCTCCCTGCTCCAGGTTATATCACCACTTTACTTACACTACTTCCGAAGAATTCTCTATCCATACAGTTTTCCCACTGATTCCTTCCTATTTTAACTCCCACCACTGCCTCATTCCACTGCTGTGGTTTCTCTGGAACCTCAATGTAATGAGCTAGGAGTGTATTCCATCTCCGTATCTTAGTGAGAACCTGACACAAAACTGACTTAATGAATGAGAAATTGTTTACTGAAACTAGAAAGTGAAGGACGCTCATGCCTTGTATCACTGAGCTCCAATATTCCCATGTACTCAATCAGGCAGAGGCATATTTTGCCCCAAGGGTGCTCAAGGAAGTCACAATTACAGATTATCACTGATACTCAAATTAATAACTGTTCATCAATTTGACAGTCATAAAACAAACTTTGTGTATGATTATCACAAGCTTTTTTTTGTCATCCACCCACCGGGTTTCTTTGTAAAGGTGAAGTCTTTCTAACTTGTTGTATCAGAAATGCTGTGGATTTTCTTTTAGGGCTGATTTAAACAAATGACTAATCTCAACAAATACATTTTTAAGTTTAGAAGAACAAATTTCCCTCACATATTTCTAAAACAAGCATACTTATTTGTCCTCGCTTTCATCAAATTTCACTGATGTGTGAAATGAAAATTTGCTTATACAAATTTGGTTCTCTGACACCGCTGTTTAGGACGTGTCATTTTTACTTTACCCCCATCCTTCTGTGTGTAACCTGTGCTTGCTGTTTTCAGCAAATGTCTCGCCTACCTCAGATGCACTGTGTTCCTTTCTCACTGCTCTGTGTCCTGGAGGCTTACCCTAGGACAACGCATTCCCAGTCCTCCCGAGTCAGTGTGCAGCCCTGTGTAGCCAGTGAGGGGCATTGACTCTAGATAGGAAGACTAGGTATTTCTTCCTTTCTTTCTCCGCTCTGCGCCCTGTTTAGCAGTAGCTGAAAATTTCTTTTACAAGCTACGACTCAGTGTTTCCAATTCTGCCTGGGTTTTAAAAACATCCTCTCCCCACTTTATCTCTTTAGCCTCAGGGATAATAACAACTTTCAGGGATTGCTAGTGTGTAAATGTCTCAATGCTCCTGTCTAAGCTGTTCTGTTGCCCACTTGAAGTTTTACCTTCCTCATACTTTCTTGAATTGTTTGTATTATTTTATTTGCTGCTGCATCCTAACAGATGCATAGATATATTTTGTAAGATCATATATTTAAAAAGGGTTAAGAGAGCAAAAGTTTGCTCGTTTCGGCAGACTTGGAGAATGGCAGGGAGCACTGCTCCCGACCCCAGTGTCACTGTTTCCTTGAAGGACTCTGAGGTTCTGGTGACAGGGCTCAGTCATCCATGTTTTTTTAGTACTTCTTTTAAAGTCAACTCATTTATTCCCTTTGTAGAAGATATAACCGACCTCAATCGTGTTTTCTTTTGTTCATTTGTGTGTGTGTGTGTGTGTGTGTGTGTGTGTGGCCAACCTCTCCTCCTATCTTAGGTTTCAGATCATGTCATTTCCTCAGGGAAGCTTTCCCAGACCCTTTCTATATAAAGAAGTGCTGGGTGCAGTGGCTCATGCCTGTAAGCCTAGGGCTACAGGAGGCTGAGATGGGCGGACTGTTGGAGCTCAGGACTTGAAGACAAGTCTGAGCAAGAGCGAGACCCCGTCTCTACTAAAAATAGAGGGAAAAAAAGATACCTAGTCAGTTGTCGTGGCAGGTACTTATAGTCTCAGTTACTTGGGAGGCTGAGGCAAAAGAACCTTTTGAGCCCAAGAGTTTGAGGTTGCTGTGAACTATGATGATGCCACAGCACTCTACCCAGGGAGACAAAGTGAAAATAAATCTGTCTCCCGATCCCCTCCCCCCTCCCAAAAAAGAATAGCACCTAGAATATCTACCTGGACATTTTCTTACCCCATAGACAATGTCCTTCCTTTTCCATTTTATTTCCCTGTCATCATCTTCCTCAAATGTATAGTTTATAAAGAGCAGAGTCCTTGATTTTCTTACCTGCTACTTAAATTCCTGGCATATAAATACAGAGTCTGCCAAAGAGTTGTCATTTAATGAAAAAGCAGCATTACTTCAGAATCTAAGAAAATACAGTGTTTGGAGCAATACAGTTATTTCCAACCTATGCTTCTATTTTAAAGCAAAATTTTCCAATATCATCTGCTTTAGGACACCAAAAAATTATTAATATTCTTAAATTAAGGACATCAGTGCTTCTTAAGGTGGCATTAAGGACAAGGATCTATAGACTGAACTATAGCTGACAAGAAAAATTCCTATCGATATTATGATAATATCACGTTTCTGCTATTTGTACTCACAAGCTGAGAACATATACATGTGTAAATTGCACACTTTGAAATATTTTGAAATCTAACTTAAATAAAAATAATATAACTTTAGCGTCTATTAGTTTTGTTCCCTTCATTTTTTTTGCCCATTCTAATTATAGTGTTCAAAAGCTACAGATAGATTTGAGATTGCATTATTTAAGTGAAGTTTTCCTTGTTAGAACTCTGATAAAATACTTAAAAATTCTCTTTCTCAGAAGAGGTAATGAGGAGAATTTGAACTGCCTCTTTGTGTTGGATACAGACCTTCCAAACAGAGATGAATTAGTCTCTCCCTTATGTAGTCCCTGAGCACCATTTAAAATGATCAAATGTAGTTATGATCACAGAAAATCTCCAGTGAAGTTTTGTCGTCCATCAGTGCACAAAATCAGCATTTTTTCAATTAGCGTAAAAGACCAAGTGGCTGCACAAATTTATCTACTAAGAAGACGATGACAAAATTAGTAAGAAAGCTGGTCTCTAGAGGGGAAGCCAGATCAGTGAATGATATTAACTTTTTTTTTTCTTTTCCATATCATTGCATAGTGAATTGAATAATAAGTGAGTTGAGATATTGAAACAAAATCGTACTAAATGTGTTTGGCTTAGGAAATTTGACACTGGAATGTATCTGTATAGCATTTTCATCCTTGTTTCTCACCTTGACTATCCTATAGTATGGACTGTGCTTCCTTTCATGCACTATATTAAGAAGTAAGATTTAGCAGGAAAACCACCACAGGATTACCCCCGAGTTTAACTTGCTCTGTTCTCATGGTCACATCAACAGTTATACTGTACCGTACACGCAATCAGCAGACATACAAGATTTGAATGATTCCACCTGAAATATTATATCCAGAAGAACTTATCAGTGGTGCTAAAACTGTGGCCTCTGTAACATGTCTATAACTTACATTCATACAGAAGATTAGAAAACCACTGCCCTAAATAGCTACCTTTCAGGAAATAGCAACTGTATTTCTTTTATCAGTCTCCCTCTATGCCTAAGTAATAAACTTCACCAGCATGAATTTTATTTTTTATTTATTTATAGCCATTAAACAACCTCCAGGCTTCCTGTTGAATCTTCATTTTTCTCTTACTTTGCTCTCATGATACCCGGTGATTTTTCTTTTTCAAGAAAAAAAAAAAAAGATTCTCACCAGTGCTTTTTCTATGGTCCTTATATTTCAGCCCCACTGAGACATTTAAAAAGTATAATTAGCTTTATTCACTGTCATTTTAGTTTAGATTGAATCAGGAATATTCATAGATGAAGATTAAGTGACCCAGCGGGCACTACAAAAAGTCCCACTAGTGAATAATAAGCATTTTTCTCCTCCTAAGAAGACCTTCAAGTGAGTCTGGTAGCAGAAAATCATATGGGCTCTGGAAAAGGAGTCATCACTGGGAAGTTGAAGTACAGGAGGGAACTGGACTTCAGCAGACATATTGGTCATGAGTCATTATACTACCACAGGAATTCTTATTTATTCATTTATTTTGAGACAGAGTCTTTTTTTTTTTGAGATGGAGCCTCAAGCTATCCCCCTGGGTAGAGTGCCATGGCATCACAGCTCATTGCAACCTCCAACTCCTGGGCTCAAGCGAGTCTCCTGCCTCAGTGTCCCAAGTGGCTGGGACCACAGGTGCCCGCCACAACGCCCAGACATTTTTTGGTTGCAGCCATCATTGTGTTTGGTGGGCCCGGGCTGGGGACTCAAACCCGCTTGAGACAGTCTTAAACTGTCAGCCTGGCTAGAGTGCAGTGGTGTCATCCTAGCTCACTGCAGCCTCAAATTCCTGAGCTCAAGCTATCTTCCTTCCTCAGCCTATAGAATAGCTGGGACTATGGCACCTGTCCCCATGCTCTCCTAATTTTTCTAGTTTTTTTCTAGAGACAGGGCCTCCTTCTTGCTCACACTGGCCTTGAACTCCTCATTCTCCCACTCTGGCCTCCTAGAGTGTTGGGATTATAGGCCTGAGCTACCCCTCCAATCCAAAGTAACTCTTTTAAATGGATAGTTAGCATTTGAGAAATCCATACAGGTGCATTCAACCTATTTTTTTCTCTGGTGCACATTGGAAGAATAAGAGTTGTCTTGGGTGGGCCAGAAGTAAACAATAATGAAAGCTGATTAACAAAATGATAGGACCACAAATACTTTTCCTGATATCCGACACCATATATAAGCAAAAAAGTTCTCTCAAAATTATCATGTAGGCCTTGAGGTCCACCGGTTGGACAGCCCTACATTAGGATGTATAGTGATCCACTTAGCAACTTCTGCATACCGTGCTGTATTTGGTGGGGAGGGTAGATAACAACATCAAGTCAAGGAAGAGAAAATATATTTGGGGGAGACATGACAGATTTGGCTTTTGTAATAAGAAGAGAATGTAAAGCCTTAAGCAGTAAGAATGAAATGTTTTTCTGGGGAATTGGAGTCTAATATCAGAGTTATATGCTAAAGAAATCTGATAAGATCTGTTTAGATGTTGAATTCATGAGTTATAAGGCTTCTCAAAGCCTGTGTGAATGAATCAAAGATTGGCCCAAGCATATCATTTTCATGTGGAGTTATTTCAGCCCCCAGATTTCTCTGTTCCTTTACATCTTGTAATTCCAACATAGCCCTCAGATAAATTAACTTCATACTTGTAAAGCCTTATCTGAAGCCCCTTATGTGGAATTATATAATTCTTTTCTGAAGTTACAATAATATCTTTTGTAGTATATGATCTATTTTAGTAAGGTTCTCAACTAGATAAGGGAGAAATAAAGAAAGCTGGAACAAATTCCGTCCAAAGTTGAAGTTGGAGAGTCCAGGTCAGAAATGAAGAATATGTGCTGAAAAAACAGAAACTATTACACAAATACTTTAGAAAATATTATTACTAAGAGAAAGGAAACATATCTAGAGTAAAAATGGCAAAACAAAGGGATTTGTTATTGCTTAGATATTCTCTCTTGATCTTAGTCATTTTTTTCTGTTATTTTCTCCAGATAAAGTTCTGTATTAGCGTGGGTTTAGTTTTAGGATGAAGAAACTACTTAGATGCTTCCTAGCAGAAAAGGGTTTTATCCATTAGTTGCAGTAGTGCAGAATTATTAAGTGGACTGAAAAAAAATTGAGCTGCATGAAAAGTCCCAGGATTTTACCTTGTGTTTTCCGGAGACAATCAATACGAAAATAAAGACTGGAGCAGAGTTGGTACAATGTGTCAGTGAGCATTCAGCTCAGAAAACAGAAACTACACTAGCTAATTCAATGATGAGCATTTCATAGAAGGAATGGATTAAAGAATTCACATAACAAAACAGGAAAAATGAAGTAAAGTTGAGATAATAAATAGAAATGCAGGTATTGCCTGTGAAGTTAAAAGAAGGGGGGGAAACGTTAGTTTAGGGTTTTCAGAACTTAGCAGCCAAGAGTAAGAGGTTTAATAGGTTTGAGACTTAGACATTTGAAGAGGGTGGACTAGGCCAGCTGGTCTGGTTGCCCAGTATCAGGAAGGAAGAGACTTGGAAACCATAACTTAGACCCCCAGTCAAGAAAGGGCACCTGTTGTGTCTGGAGCTCCACGGAAGCATCCCACAGGGTCAGAAGGTGCCGCTGTCAGTTGATGGTGGTGACACATTTGTTTAGTAAAAGGGTCTGAAGCCCTTTATGACTAGAACCCAGCCTCATCCTGGTAACCTTACGGGGAGAGAGGAGGGAGCTCAGGACAGTTGTGGAAGAAAAAAACAAGCTAGGAATTGGAAACCAGTGCTGCAGCCAGGGTGCAGCAACACTGAGAAAGGGGTGCTGGCAGGAACAACAGGGAAATTGAAATAAAAGCGTTCCTTCCTTCCTTCCTTCCTCCCCCTGCCCTTCAGTCTCTCTCCACTGATTGTCTTAGGAATCCACATGACAAAAAATGGTAGGCTGCAGACTCCCCTCACCAGCATTGCAAAGTAGACTATAGAAATATGGAGTTAAAGCAGAGTGTCAAATGGCTTCATAACCAGTACAATAAGAAACGTAATCTCCACCTCTGATAGGACTCCTAATCCTGAGAAATGTTCTAGCTTTATGGCTCAGTGTTTGAAAGAGATAAAGCAACATTTGGCTTTATAGTGTAGAGAGAGTAAGCTAAGGAGTGATGATTAAGCACTAAATAGCCTAATACAATAATTGACTTATTTTAGAGCTTTCCCGTGGACTATTTTGTAAACTCACCTTTATAACCAACTCTTCGGAAAGAGATGTGGGGTGGGGAGCAATATTGTAGTGTATTAAGGATGGCCACACATTCTTTGCTACTCCTTCTATCAAGAGGTAGGCTTTAATTTCCCTCTCAAAAAACTGGGCTGGCCTTAGGATTTAACTGATCGAATGGCGCAAGAACGGCATTCAGGGACATCTGAGGCAAGGACAGAAGCAGCTCTTCAGATGATTCTAGGCACTTTAGCTCTCTCTCTCTCAGGGAGCTCTAGGCTGCCCTGTAAGGAGTCAAACTATAACAACGTTGATTCTTCTTGTAGGTACTCTGACCCACAATTCTAGTTCAGCCTAGCCTCCCAACTATTTCTCTGTGACCAAGACTATAATTAACCCTCCAGAGCAGCCCTTCTACCAAATGAAGAATGTTCTGTGGCACCTCCTGATGAGATGTGAAATGGAAGAGTCAGCCTAGCTGAATCCACAAACTGCTGACAATCAAATGATTTTTGTGTAATGCCACTAAATTTTGGAGTAGTTCATTGTACAGCAAAAGATAGTGGAACAAATACGCACAGAGGTCAGAGAGATTTTCAGAATTTCTGTGAAGTGTCTTTTAGGAAACCTATAAAATATGGAACACTACTTTTTCCAGTTTTTGTTTTCTCTAATCTTTTCCACATTATTCTTGAAAGAATAGCTGACTGTACAATGAAGGGAAAGGATAGACAGCATGTGACATAATAAACAAACCAAAGGGCAAAAAAATCACACAAACAAGATAGAAGAGACTACTCCTCCATTCTCACCAGGGGAATCTGGACCAGAACAAAAAGAGAAATATGAGGTCATAAACTGAAAGAAAGAATAGGGAAAGTGGTATAAAATCTGGAAAATAACATAAAAATTTTAGGTAAAGAATTAAGGGCTTCTGATTTAGTGTAGGATAGAAAAATTTGTGGTAGCCCATTATTTCTAGAAGAAACAACTTCAACAATGTGATGAAAAATTTTAAAAATATTAATAGTGGCATCACAAATTTTGTGCCAACAAAGACTAGTGGGCAAAGATTATAAGCTAATGATTTGCATCATTTGCTAATCATGTGATGCAGAAGCTATGCATGATGGGAGATTTAATACGCAAGCCTGAAGTTTCCGAAAAAATGAAGGAGCAATGTTTTTAGGCTCATTGTTGTAGAAAGTAACACTAAAATATAGTAATTCTAGCACTCTTGGGGGCCAAGGTGGGTAAGATTGTTCTCGAGTTCAGGAATTGGAGACCAGCCTGAACAACAGCAAAACCTTATCTCTACTAAAAATGATAAACTAAAGCCAAAGGATCACTTCAGCCCAAGAGTTTGAGGTTGCTGTGAGCTATGAAGCCACAGCACTCTAATCAGGCTGACTAAGTGAGACTCTGTCTGAGAAAAAGAAAGAGAAGAAAAGAGAAAAGAGAAGAGAAGAGAACTAGGACCTTCCCAATGAGGGTCCTTGTTGAATCATCAGGCTCTTAGTCAAAGGCTCTGAACCCTACCCTAGGAAAAGGAGCAAACCATATGTAAAATGAGCCTTCTACTGAATGCAATCCAGCTTCAACCCATACTAATCTTTAACTGAATATAAATAATCACTTCCTCCACTTCTTCTGGCTATCCATGCACATTGTAAGCCCTATCTCAGAAATGATAATATCATACTGTGAAAAGTCATTAAAACTATACATCGGTTTATCTACCAAATTAGTATGATTTTTTTATTTTAGCTACAAAATATCTGCATAGTTATCAGCCGTGGAAGGCAGACTATAAGGTAACCACACCTTTCTTCTGGTAATCACATGTTTATATAATCCTGTCCCATGGCTGGAGTTGTAACTTTCATTTACCCATAAAAAAATTGCCAACACACTGGTACTTTGATTATGCAATGTGAAATACAACTTCATCCTGCCAGCAGATTTACTCTAGCGGCTCTCCTTGTGGGTTTGATGAGGTAAGCTGCCACATGGCAAAGAATGCAGGGCCCTCCAGTAGCTGAGGAAAACTTCTAGGGGTCCAAAACCTGGGGTTCTATGCACACACAAGAATTTTGCCAACTATCTGAATGAGTTTAGAAGTGGATATGTTACCAAATGAATCTCCAGAAAACCATCCAAGTCTAGAACACTGCTTGATTTTAACCAGGCAGAATAATCATCTCAGCCATAGCCAACTCCTGACACTCAGAAACTTCAAGATAATAAATGTATGTGCTGTTATGCTTCTGAATTTGTGATAATTTGTTATGTAGCCATTTGCAACTAATACATAGTTTTAAATATTTTTAATATTTATATGTATTTTCTCAGAGAGGCGGTCTTTTGACTCCTCCCATGGCTCTACCAGGCCAAATTTATGATTTTATTTCTGACTGTTAGTTCTCCTAGATTGTTACTTTTCTTTTTTAGTTCATTAAACTTGTAGTTGTAGGAATACCATCAGTGGGTGGTTATTACACAAGATACTGGTGAAGCTGTTGGTTGGCAAGACTGTGGTAGCCTGGCCCCCTACCATCTGCTGATGTACCTTCAGGAAGATCTCATCCTTCCAAGTTACTTCATAACTTCCAAAATTGAGGGATAGAATATTTAGTAAGCACATCCAAATATATAGTGGTGTGGGAGGGGTAGTAAGCTTAAATTTAATGTCAAGGATTTCTGGAGAACAAAATACACCTTGGAATATGTTGCATTTATCTCCCAACCTCAGAATTCTTTCCTGTTTTTTTTCTTCTTTTCTTTTCTTTCCAGTATCCAGGCTTCTGACAAGCTCAAGAAAGTAAAACCCATGCAAACATTCTTTCTTCGAATACTATCCCTCCCCTCCTCCCCCCAAAACAGATGAACTTTAACCTCGGTGGGCATTTGATTTAAAGGAAGATAGAAGGTTTTAGCACTGGAGGTATAATAAGCTAAGTTCAAATTAGCTTCTTACAAAAATCCTCTGTGGATAAAATAGAGTTCATTTTAGGAAAGAAAAGCTTATTTTTTAATATATTCCCCTCTCCCTGAGTTTTTTGCCCAGGTGCCGCTATCTTCTTATAAGGTAACAGCTCACAAGTATTGTTTTCCCCCATGAATTTCCCTTCCCTTTCCTTTTTAATCATCATCCATTCTTTTCAACAGAGTGTTATCTCCACACTTTAACAAAGTGGTTTTTACCAAGGTCACCAATGACCATTGCTATTCCAGTCCTAATGTACTGAATCTTCACCTTCCTCACCCACTCAGCAGTTCTTTCTTAAAACACATTCTTCACTTCACTTCTACATACCACACAGATGTATGATGTAGAACCTACACTTCTAAGTCATTCTTTTTTTTTTTTTTATTGTTTAGAATTCATTGAGGGTACAAAGAGCTAGGTTACCTTGATTGCATTTGTTAAGTGAATTCCCTCTTATAATTGTGTCCCACTCCCAAGAGGTATGCCATATACCATGACTCCCTCCATCCCTTCTCTCTTCCCCTTTTCTGCATTTTTTTTTCTTTGAGACAGAGTGTCACTATGCCACTCTCGTGGCATCACAGCTTACAGCAACCTCAAACTTTTGGGCTTAAGTAATTCTTTTGCCTCAGCCTCCTGAGGCACCTGCCATAATGCCCAGCTATTTTTTGGTTGCAGTTGTCATTGTTTAGCAGGTCCGGACCAGGCTCGAACCCAACAGCCTCGGTGTAGGTGGCCGGTCCTCTACTCACTGAGCTATGGGCACTGAGCCTCTTCTGCATTTCTTGAAAAACATTCTTTCCACTAATTTCTTCAAACACTGTAAACTGAATTTTGTAGGCATTAGCAGCTGGAGAACCTCTTTCTGTGCATGCAATTTTTTAACGTAGAGAACAGGAAATAATCACATGAGGCCAGGTCAAGACTATATGGTGGATGAGCCATGGGTTTACCTTTTGCACACTCCAGGAACAGAATGGTGATATTGGCCATGTGGGTGGACACATTGTCATGGTTCAAGATGGCCCCCCACAGTCCTGTCCCCATTCTTGAAGCTTTTTAAAAACTTTTATTTATAGTAGGCTTACTGTTATGTACCACTGAGTAGTAACACTCCTTTGTTCCTTCAGAGAAATAATAATGGCATGGCTGCTTTTGGAGAAGAAAGTTTCATCAGGAAAAATCCACACTGCTGATTGATGCTTATTCTCTGGATCAAACTGGTAAACCCAAATTATATCACCAATAACTACATCATGAACATGACAAGACTTGCCTCCCTCAAACCTGATCAGCATTTCTTCACATTATTCAGCACAGATGCACTTTTGCTCATCTGTCAAAGTGTGAGGCACCAATCAGGATGAAATATTTTTGACTTGAAGATAGTCATCAGAATTCTGGACACACCTGGTGATCCAAATGTCACTCAATCTTGTTTGGAAACTATTTTCCCACAGCAGCGATGTTTTCCTCAGTCACTATGGTCACCTGACACCTGCTCCTCTTTTGTCTTTCGGTGACATTCAGCCTCTTCTAAATTCTTGAAACCACAGGAAACTTTCACACTGGAAGGAGTATAGACCCCAAAAGTCAGTTGCAAATGTTCAGTGCTTTCAGACTCCTTTATCACACTCTTATAATCATAGAGAATCATCATGTGAAAGTGCTTTCTGCCCAGCTCCATAGCTAACACCAACTGAATCATGTATAGATGAAAACAAATGAGGCCCTCCCAGCAACACTGATAAACCCAGCCGCTTGAAACCTACACAGGTGAATCAGAAAGGACATCCATGTTGGCGGTATTTCTTGGATATGAAAAAATGGGCCATAATAGCCTGTCTCAAAAGTTTCTTAGACCTTCAAAAGTGAATAATATTCTGTTGTGTATACGTACTGCATTTTTTCTCATGTAATTCTCACAAAACCCTGATACTGTTAAAGAAGGTGTCATATTCACTACCAAGACTATTTTACTAGTTATAAACCCCAAGAACATCACATCATAACATACTGCTCTGAATTTCCTGTCATTTCACAATTTTAATGGTTATTTTAAGTTCCAAAACACTTGTATAAATATATTTAGAAACTACTTCTGTACAAAACAAACAGAAACAAAACAAAACTTAAAACAACAAAAACAATTTCAAATTCTTCAAAAGAACCTAAATATTTTTATTCTTTTTAAAACAAAATTCAGGCCAGCAATGAACAATAGAAAGTTTTATCTGTGTTTTCTAATTGGCCTTACACAGAGGAAAAGTAAACTTTATCTGCTCATCAAGACAGTAGGCAGTGTACTTCTTGGAGCAAGGCCTCCACTGAAGTTTGACTCCTACCCTTCTACAGAACCCGGGAGATGGGGTGCTGTCTTTCTTGATGTTTAAATTTCAAAGAGATGGCTCCCAGGCCTTGGAGAAAGGCGAAAGGAAAGCATCTCAAAGGAACAGTGAAAGAATTTAGGATTGAAAGTTTTCTAAAATCGTACTGCAAGAAAGGAATGCCAGGACCTAGAGTCAGTCAGAAGCCTGTTTATAGTGTAGTCAAGCTGAGGAAAACATGAAAGCCATCTTGGTCTGCCAACAACTGCCTAAGCTTCCCAAAAAACCCAAGTGTAGAAGGGAATACAGCCTGACCATCCCTTTGATTAAAACCTTGTCAGACCTTTAACAATGTGCAGATAACTACTCAAAACAAACAATACAAAAAAGAAAAACAAATGCATCTCTCTAGCTATTGAATAATACCTATATTAAGAAATATTTTTAAGGAGTATTAAGAGATATTTTTAAGAAATATTAAGAAATTATTTTTCTAAACTGATATCCCAGGAATAAATCTTCAGGATTAAAATAGAAAGGAAAAGTTTATAGCCAATCATGCACTTACTGACTTCATATCCATCTTATTTTAAAATCTGCAATTCTTTGAAATTTTAGGAGGGATTAAAAAATATCCACTGTTGGCTTAGAGTTTGTTGATCGTTGTATTACCTAAATGTTCAAAATGCTAGTAAAACAAGAAATTATTTACTAAATCTTCAAATCTGTTCAAATATCAATAATTACTATTTATTGTATATAAAACATTCTATTTAAGTTAATGTCATTCTTTACGAATTACTATGGCTATTCTCCATACTTTTACTGTGGGGATGACTGCAGATAACTACCTCAACTATAAAGTTTGAATTACAACACGCAAAAATCTATAATTACTATAAGTATTTTTTAAGAAATATATTGTTAAAAATGGTTACTAGACAGCATTTAAATACAAAAAGCAACCAGATTGATTTAAACCATTGTTCAACTGAATTACATATAAAAATGAAACACACAAAGGCAGATAATATGAGGTTACATTTACTTACATCTTTCTAATGTCAAACATGAAATACGTATTTTCAGTATGAAATAATTAATCCTTTTCAATCATTGTGCTCATATGTTTACTCCTTATAGTAACCTTACAGACTCTAGGAAGTTATATTACCATGGTAAGGTTATCATCCTCCATGATAGCCATTTCCTAAAGAAATGGAGTAAATACTGGAAATAAAAAAATAATTAGGAAGGAAAGACTCTCCTGTTTCGTCAATTGGTACTTACCCGAGATGTGTAGAGCAGTATACATAATCAACTGCCAATAATTGGAATTGAGAAATGCTTCATCGTAAGCAATGATCATCTCAGGAAAATTTCCAGTTTTCTTTAACAATTTCTAATTATCATTCCCCACCAATTTATTTTTACATCCAGAAAATTGTTGAAGAAAAAAAAATTTCAAAGAGTCAGTATACTGGAAATTGAGTTATGTAAATTATTAAAGTATAAGGACCAAATCCAGTTTTCTTTAATTTCTTCTTGCATGAGAGGAGTACATCGAACAAGTATATTTTGAATACTTTTGAATATTTTGAATATATTTTTGAAAAGAATATAGATTGAGGAAAGGTAAAGATGCAACAGGATATATTCCAAGAAATATCTATGCAGTATCTTTGGAGGGATAAGCCATTTTTTAAAAAGATGCAAATGGTTTAGCTGGAATAGCAGTATTGAATGTTAAACCAGAAAAAGAAGAAAGGATATGGATGGCCACATCCAGTGATGAGGATAGAAGTCAGGGATTCTGAGTAGAACAATATAAGGTGAAAAGTTTGGGCTTAAGTCCAAAGTTTTGTTTCTCATCTGTCAAAATGATTGGGGTTGAAATAGTATCTTAGTAGAACTAAGCTAAACTTACTAGCTTTTAGATGCTTTTATTTGCTTTTGACTTTACTAACATATATTTTTTCTTATAATCTTTTAGGGAAGTTTGTAGAAATTCATTATGTGTTTTTATCATTATTATTATTTTTATTTTTGCAGTTTTGGGTCAAGGCTGGGTTTGAACCTCCCCCTCTGGCATATGGGGCCAGCGCCCTACTCATTTGAGCCACAGGTGCCACCTAAGCATGTCATTATTGAAGAAGTTTCAGAAAGATCAAAACACACAACTCTAGTACCTCTCTACATTAGTCAATGTAGGACACCATAACAAAATACCATAGATCAGGGGGCCTACAAGAATAATTTCTTTTCTCACTATTCTGGAGACTGGAAGACTGAGACCAGGAGGCCAACCTGGTCAGCTTCTGCTGAGGGCTTTCTTCTGGCTTACAGACAGCTACTTTTTTACCGAGTCTACATAGATTTCAGAGAAAGGCTCTATCCCCAAATAAAGTCACATTGGAGGTTGGGGCTTCATCCTAATCAATTTGGGGAGTACACAAATATTCAATCCATGGCATCATTCACTAAATTTGATCAGAAAAGAGGGAAAAATCATCCCCAACAACATCTGGTACTTCATGGCCTACACACATTTTAAAAATGATAATAAAGTACTTATAGAAGCCATATTAAGGCATTTCACCAACCAGTTACTATCTAGATTATTTAATATGAGTAGGATAACTTAGGTAGGTTACATAACTTCTAAACTTTGAAGATATATGGTAACTTTCAATGTGAATGACCATTTGAATCAATTAATATCATAATGAATACTTTTGAACACCAATTTCTTTTTCATAATGTTTTTTTTCAGTGCTACTTGAGGATATTTAATTCTGCTGCAGAGGACAAGAATAAAACTATCAAATCAAAAAGATGTAGGAACTACTAAAAAGTGCTAATTATCAATATTAAATGACCTAATAGTTTATAGTATATAGACAGAATCTAGAAGATGTATGAAATATATTGTAAATCTATAAGTCATATTGAAGATAGAATAAATGAAATCTATGATTAAAGTGATAGAATAAAGAATGCCACATATAGATGGAAATGGACAGAGAACATTCATCATAAGATCATTAAATTAATAGCTACCTCATCCTAAAATTGACCCCCTGCTGGTGAAAACTAACTGATAGGGTATCATTCTGAACACATACATGCTTTTCCCAGCAACGGATAAAAACATGAATATTCATCAGGCTAGTTGGGGAGATACATGTATGGCAAGGCGTAATTTGTCCTGAGTCACTGATAGAGAAAACAGGTTGGTGCTGTTCTGCTTCTGTCTTCTGAACCTCTTCACTCATTCTCAACTCTGGTCTTATACCCACATGATGAGAAGTCTGGAGAGGGGGAGGGAGAGAGAGAGAGAGAGAGAGACATTTAAAGTAGAGGGTACCTTCTATTCCAATTTTATGCTGTCCTTACTTTTAACATGCCTTCTCTTTTGTTACTTGCTGTGTTTTAAAAGTAATGCAATAAGCCATGCAATCTCTGCCTCTCAATTTGGTTTGTAATTCTGGTCTCTGGGATAACCTACTTGGTAATGTACTTAGAGGCTGCCACAATAGCAAGATAACATTCCAATGGACACTGTCCAATAAGTATAAGAAGAGTGACATTATCTTCTAGACTTTTGGAATAATCTTCCCCTCCAAATATTCTATATCTGTTCACCAAGGAAAATTGAAAATGGAATTGTCATTTGGGTAGTGAACTTACAGACACAGGCTGATGTATTTATAGATGATTGGATAGCATTCCTTACAATGCCAAAGGAAATAAGAATTGTCACATATGGAAATATTTGGGAAAAGAAAACTATTATTAGTATATTCTTCAAAGTCATGGTGGGGTAGGTAGCACTGAATAATATGTTTCATTGGGATGATACTGACTTTCCATTATTGAACATAATACATGTCAGTCACTGTGGCATATTATAATTAGACATATTTGTTTCTCAAAGGAATTATATAAAGCATGTTTTTTGTTATGAAAAACTTTTGCATTGTGTATTAAAAAAACAAAGTAATTCTACCTAGAAGTAAAATATGCTCTAGGATTGTACTAGATAATGATAATTAACAGGATTATAAACTATTAATTATTGATATTTTTCTTACTAAGAGATAAAAACCACACATGCATCCACAAATATACACACAAATTCACTTTTTAAATTTATTAGAATAGGCTATATTTATAATATTAAATTTTATATGTAGGCTATGGATTATTTTTATGTTATTAGATGTATACCAATAGAGTTTAGAAAGAGATGTTATTTTAAAGCTGTTTCTTATATATAATTATTTTTTAAAAATACAAGTAATCAAACAACATATAATTATTGATAAAAATAATCTTTTTTTTGTTTATTTTTTGAGACAAAGTCTTACTCTGTTGCCCTAGGTAGAGTGCTGTGGCACATCATAGCTCACAGTAACAACTTTAAACTCTTGGGCTCAAGCCATCCTCTTGCCTCAGTTTTTCTCTTTTTAGGAAAGAGAAACTCACTTTTGCTTAGGCTATCTGGAACTCCTGAGCTCAAGCAATCTACCTTCCTTGACCTCCCAAAGTACTAGGATTACAGGCATGAGTCACTGTGCCCAGCTGATAGAAATAATCTTAATAAAGCTTTCCTATTTTCCTTTAAGGAGGGCAATAGAAATGAAAATGAAAATTCCGATAAGTTACAGCTGTGGTGGATATTCACTAATAAAACACACACACAACTTTGAGATTGTTTGCTTTATTTCAAAACCGGGATATTTTTTAACCCAATTTCCATGCACTCCTTGATAAAAAGCATATAATATTATGAACTAAAAATTCTTTATAAAGATAAACTTTTATTTAAAACCAGTGAGGAAGTCATGACTATTTTTTTCAGAAAGATATAACCACATACTCACATATTGCAAACCAGTGTGAACGAGAATAGACCAAAGTGGGAATGGTGGGGAATGAGGGAAAAGATAGAAGAGACAAGGATGGGAAAGGGAGGTCTGGAGCAATCACAACTGCAGCCAGCACCAAAATACAAAATCAGCTTTATTTTATAGTATCTCAGCAGGGTTGTTTATGAGAAAGTAGCATAGACAAAAAACATATTTTTGGTCTTATGATATGATTGGAATGCACAAATAACTTTATCAAGAACAATTCATTCTGTTAATGGTTTCTACTGTATAACATCCTTACCATATGTTAAAGATAAGAAGTAAAAAGGGAAGGGTTGCATTATTTTCTGCGTAGTTTCTAACTAGGTAAAAAAAGAGATATGTGACTTCTGGCAAAACATCTAAGAAGGAGAAAAAATGTTGTTTTAAGAGGAGGAAAAACATGTTAACTCAGCAGGAGGAAAGCAGCTAGAGGTTGTTACCTGAACATCTCCCAGGCCATGGGGGGCCCTGCTGCCTCATGGCCCACTCTCCACACTGTCACATGGAGAGAATGTACTCAAGAGTATCATCCTACAGCTTAAGCATTTTGGGCAATTTCTAGCTGACCACCAGCAAGATAACAGGGACCTCAGTCCTACAACCAACTACAAGGAATAGAACACTACCAATAACCTCAATGTTTGAAAATTTATCCTCCCCTGGAGTCTTAAGAATGGAATACAGCCCTGATTTAACCTTAATTTTCGCTTGGTGAGACCCTTATTAGACTTCTGACCCATCATACTGTAAGTAATAATTTTGTGTTATTTTAAGATGTTACATTTGTGATAGTGTCTTGCTCCACTTTGTGTTGTAATAACAGAATACCTAGGGTTGGGTAATTTATAATGAACAACTTTGTTACTCACAGTTCTGGAAGTCAGGAAGCCCAAAGCACCAGTTTTGATGTCTGATAAAGGCATTCTTGTGTCTTCATATGGTGTAAGAGCAGAAAAGCAGAAGGTTGAGGAAAGCCTGTTATGTAGGGCATTACTCTCATTAAGAAGGAAGTAGCCTTCATTGCTTGATCACTTCTTAAAGGCCCCAGCTTTTAATACTTATTAAATTGTCAACACCTGGATTTTGAAGGCAACACATTCAAACTGCAGCAGGAAGCCAGAAAAAATAGATTCACATGCCTAAGAAATTACATAGGACAAATGAAAATTTGATTAGAACAGAGTCAATATGTTTTTAAATAATTATGTTTACAATAAAACACTAAAGAGCAAAACCTATTATTTAACAAAACTAAAACAAATAAAACATTCTCATAAAATATGCATCAGAATTTGACTTTTTAATGGAGCACTTATACAATACACTGTATTGTTTATACAGGTAATCACAAACCATTGTGTTCTCTTTGGTATTAATCAGTCTTTGACAGAAATATTTTGACATGGCCTTTGAAATGAAAGCCTCCTTTAACATCCTTGCTCCATGCAACTCTACTCAGGAAGTAGTTCATTTAAAAAGACTTTTGGATCTATTATGTCACACAATTACTTGGGTTCATCCATCAGCATAGACTACTAGGAGTCATAAAAATACTGTATTTTCCCTAAGTATTAGAAAAAAGCCAATAAAGTGAAAGAGAATAAAATATTAAATGTTATTCTTTTCACTTAGATAAAGGAAAGGACAGTATGTGATTAACAAGTTTTGAATCTTAATGTATTTTGGTCCCTTTAGGAAAACTGGTATAAAATGCCACGTAATTTTTCACAGTATATTTAGGTATAGAGAAAATTGAGAATAATGATACTCACATAACTTGCCAAGGTCACACCTTTAATTCTTGATGGCAGTAAGGCAGTGAATGCAATCCAGCATGGTCTAACTGGGCTCAGTCCCCCTACCAAGGTTATCAATTTTTAATAAAAATATGTAGAAAATTAAATAAAACGTTAATGAAAGAATTTCTCAAATGCTCTAAGAAATGAGCAAAAAACAAGTCATGATGATTGAACTACACATATTTAGTATCCAAATTTAATTTGCTACTAACTTCTATTTTTTTATTCAAGTCTTTGGTCTCAAAAGGCTTTTGATATTCTCTTTTCCCAGCACTTTGCCTACAAAGCTGCAGGTGTTAATGGGCAATAAAGGGACCAAATGCAGATATTAGTGGGAAAAATAAAAAGAAGCAGGGACAAAATAATAAATCCCTTAAAAATTCAAAATGTAACAGTTTTTGACACTATCTGTATTTTTTTACTAAGGTGTCAACTTAGGTATACATTAATCACTCAAATAAAAATAAAGATGTGAGATGTGTTCACAGCTCTCTAAGGGCAGTTAAGAGACAAAAGCAATAACCGCAAAGCACACAAGGTCTGCAGTCTTTCCTTCCTTTGTTCTTACTGACTTCCTCCCTCCATCATGTCTGTTTTTCTTATTATTATTTAACTATTGATTCTTTCCTTCTTTTTTGTTAGAAACATCTAAATCTGTTTTAAGACATCATAAACTCTCCTGCTTTCACAACCTATATTGTTTTTACTTCCTTCTTACAATGAACTTCATTGTTTTGCCTTTTGTAAGTACTACTATTCACTTTTTTAATCTCCCTTCAACTTTGTTTAGCTAAACGGTAATAATGTACTTTGAGGCAATGTTAAACTAAGTCTTGCTACAACTATAGACACAAGTGTAACACACTCACCGTCATTTTTGTTATCTTAACTTTTCTTTGCAAATATCAATGCAGAACAAAGCTTTTCCATTATGTGTATTTTTAAAGCCTGTTCTTGGTTGGAAACTTCAGGTAATATAGTCAGTGCCTTAGGCCATTTGTGATTGCCTTTTTCTCACAGTGTGTCCCAGCTTATCTTTCTGCTAGATTTATTAGTTTTCCTAGCTCTTGTGCTAACCCAGTAAAAAACAATATACTGTACTATGAATGTTATTTAATTGGAAAGAAAATATATACTTGTCAATGAAAAGACATTTCATTTGTACATTGAAAAATATGTTCTTACTAGGTGATTTAAATGATCAATTTTATTCTATTAACATTTGTTTTCTTATATTCTTTTTCTGAAGGGCACCATCATAGTTGCAATCACAAGCTATTGTATTATGATGACAAATGATAGGAGACACTGCAGTCGATCATTGTAGGAGAGTCTGTCATGTGAGAAATTACACTGCTGCAATGGTGGCCGCCACATATACTCTCAACCAAGCCACTCCAGTGATCACAGAACAGAAAGGCACACCACCCAAGTTAAGATGCACGAATCACACAGTTTATTGAATAGACTTAAAAGGGCTAGTGAAAATGCAGAGGAGAAGAGAAAGGGTAAGTACAATGGGGTACACATGGGGCAGAAGTGCTTTGCTACCTGGATTCTTGTTTTACCACTCATATTTCCATATGGTCTGTAGCTGATACTTCAGCTGTCTTCACTGATGGTGAAATAAGGGTGAAAATGGGGCTTATCAGACAGAAGATCCTTGGAGCCAATACCCACTTTCTATATGAGTGAAATGCAAGAGCAAAAAATACCCGCTGACCACCCACCTGCTTTAGAGGGCAGAGGGACACAGTGCCAGAAACACTAAGCCAGGGTGGGGGTTACAAATGGGGTCTCTTATGTGATTCATGTTTTTAGTTTGTCATTATCATTCTGTCCTCCATGCATTCTATCTTAACTGTGTCATGAATATTTATTACTTCTTGGTCCTTTCACCCCATTTTATACAACGTCCAACATATGTATACTCCATTCACCTTGTGCTTAGCCTATCCCCCAAGCTTCTTTGCCTCTATACTTAGTTTTATCTATCATTCTAGTATATTTGCTTTTCTTATTTTTGTAGAATAATGAAGTATTATTTTACAATAACACAGTAAATGCACACACAGAGCTTTTTTAAATTGTGAGGAATATTATAATGCAGGATGAAAATTTACAAACATATATCAGGAATATCTGACAATTGAAGAACACTTACTAAAAATTTGTAATGAGCTAAAGAAAAAAGTATATGCATAGACAAACACATTGGCCAACCTCACTAAGACTCAATATTATTTAAGATGTATTTTCTCAGGTAAATTATAAATTACCATGGGGATTCACTTGAGTTAAATTTTTAACCAAAGTGTGTTTTAAACATTGTCCTCTATCTAAATCTTTCTTGAATACTTTGGAAAGCACATAAAGGCCACATGTACCCGCTATGTGTCATCCTGTTCGCTGTGAGGTAGATTTAGCAGGTAAGTTTATCAGTGGTCAAGCTGCCATGTTTCTACATCTCTTCAATTCGATCAGCAGTGTTATGAACACAAAGCAGCACCTGTTTGTTCTTGCAGTGTCTCCCTTATTTCTCATTGTTTTTGTTGCTGTTAGAATCTCTATTCCACAGGCTCAGGTAGAGCCCCTTAGAGCCTGAGGAGGAATGACTGTGGGTTGAATATGAGCAGACTGATCTGCTTTACTCTAAAATGCTTCATTTTTTTTTTTTTTCTGACACAGTGTCCTTCTTCCAAGTGTGGATATGTTTATTTGATTTTATTATCACATTATTACCTTTCATCAGTATTTTGGTCCCAAACCCAGCCAATGTTTGCACTTACCTGAAACAGCACATTTTGTCCTTTCAATTGAGGTATAATGTTTTTATTTATACTATCATAATTGTATTTGCTTAGATTTTCATGAAGTGCAGAGAACTATTTTATCTATTGGTCCAAGCACAGGTTTGGAATAAATGTACCCAACTCTCTCTTTAATCCTTGATTAATTATATCAATACAAATAGTCCTAGCAATATTGTGGGATTGAGTTTAAGGAGTGATGCTTTTCTTTATAACAGAAAGTAAAAATGTTATTTTAATAACTGAATAAATAATTTTAAATAATAAAAATGAATTTAAATAATTGTTAATAAAATGAAAATCTCTTGATTTCATTTCAAGAATATTTCGGGCCTCCAATGTTTGAAAGTCAGTTCTATAACTTATTCTCTACCAAATTGACTTTCAGGGTTTTTTTTTTTGTTGTTGTTGTTTGTTTTTTTGCCCTCAGTAGAGTGCTGTGGTGTCACAGCTCACAGCAACCTCAAACTCTTGGGCTTAAGTGATTCTTCTGCCTCAACCTTCCCAAGTAACTGGGACTACATGCACCTACCACAACACCTGGCTATTTTTGGTTGTAGTTGTCATTGTTGTTTGGCAGGCCTGGGCTGGATTTGAACAGACCAGCTCCAGTGTATGTGGCTGGTACCCTAGCCACTGACCTACAGGTGCCAAGCTGACTTTTGGGTTTTGGTACTATTATTCCCTTTCACTTTCTTTATGGGTTCACATTGTTGGAGATTCCTCTCATTTATTTATTCCAGAAGTATTTATTATACAACTACTATGTGCTAGTCATTGTTTTAGAACCTAGGAATACAGAAGGGAATACACACAAAGCACTTGCTTACACAGATTTGTTATTGTAGTGGGAAATGCAGAATATATATATCTGTGTATATACACACACACACAGAGACACACATATATATAAAATCATGTGTGTGTGCAAACATTATGCTTGTTTAGTAAAGGCTTAACCTAAATAGAAGAACCAATAATTTTATCCTAAGTAACTGGGTAGATGGCTCATAAGGGTATGGATGGCAGTCAAATTCACAGGGGGAGGAAGTAATAAAACAATATTAAAAAAATAAAAATAAATAACTGGGTAGATGGTATTGTTATTTAGTGGGTAAAATCAGTAAAGAAGCATCAGGTTGAGTAGGAAGCATGGATAGAGTTAGAAATTTAAGGTCTTGCTTTTGAGATGCTAATAGAAACACAATAGGAGATGTCCAGTGGATGTTTGAATTAGACTTTAGAGTTCAGAGTATGTTCAATCTGAAGGATAGAAATTTGCTATTTAAAGTATTTTGGCTGAATGGCATCACCAGAAGAGTAAATGTGTAGAGAAGAGGAAAATGACTCTATACTTCACAGTGGGAAATAGCAAGGATTTGACAAAGGAAATTAGGAAATAGCGTACAGTGAGATAGGAGAAAAGCCAGGTTAGTGTGGTACCCCCAAAGTCATATAGAAACAATATTTTCAGAAGTAAGAAGAAATCAACTCTGTTTAATGCAGCTGAGATGATGAGTAAAGTCAAGCAGCATTAGAATGGAAGAAGGATTTTGCATTTTGGAATGCATTGGTGACTCTGATAAGATCAGTGTTAATGGGTTATTGATGATGAAAGCCCTATTAGAGCAGCATCAAGAGAGAATAGGGTGAAAGGAAATAAAGATAGGTAACTGTGGCCTCTGAGCATTCTCTTTTCAACTTGGATTCTGAACAAATTGAAGTTAAAACAAAGAAGCTAATACATAACCAAAGTAGCCTTGTTAGTGATTTAGAAGCTAAACTGATCATGTTTTTTGTTGACCAGATGTGTTTCCTAACTGAATTTCAGAATCCAACACAGATTGAACTGTTCAGGCCCAGGTTGTTTTAGAAGGTATTTGCCATAGGACTTGTGGAGTGCAAGCATCCGGCAGACCACCCGTTACTAACTGGAAGTCACGGATAGTTATGTTAAGGGTTCTTCCCCAATGAGATACATAGGACACCTCTCTAGAAGTAGAGTAAAAAAGGCAAAGAGAATCTGGAATTTACACTAACAAATCTTTCAGAGGAAGGGAACATCAGGAAAGTGAAAAAATCATTTTCTACTGATAATATTTAATACTTTGGGAGATATTTTTGTAAAAATAGTATAAGTGGAATGGCTGGCAAGAAAAGGAGATGAGATGAAGATGATGTTTTTTAATATATGAAATATATCTATTTGTGAGATGTTCCAATATTCTACTTAAGCACTTACATTATGATATTTTATTATAGATACATTAGTTTATTTTTTAACTATCTCTCCTACAAGAATCTTAGTTCCACAAGGGTAAGGATTTCTTTTATCTTTAGTTTAAGCACAAAATCTATAAGTGCTATTGGAATACATTCCATAAATGTTTATTGATTGCCTTAGTGATGTATTGAGTGTACTATCAGGTAGCAATAATTTAATTTATTTTGACATTTATGTCACCTTGGGCAAACATTCTAACCCATCTGAATTTCAGTATTTTTTTTTTCTTCTGAAAAACGAGAGTAAATTTTTTTTTTCAACTTCAGAGGTATATTTTAAAAAGCAGTTTATAAAATAAATGTGCAAACCTTTTAAAAAGATTGAATGTGGAATATTGTTTTGTTACTATATCTGTGTGCTTAAAACTTTTGATCTGTCTTTAAATAAAAAAAATGTTATGTAGATGATACTCATCTTTAATCAATCAGACTAGCCTGATTCAACCATTATTTGTAAGTAACTTGTTGGATTATGGTAGAATGACATTAGAAAATATATTTCACAAAGAGAAGACATATCCAAAGTTATGCTGTATGTGTTTTTCAAATTACTCCAGCTTTTCGAATTAATCAGTCATAATAATGATTTTTAATATTTCAAGATGATAAAAAGTAAAGGAGTTCCTAGCTTCACATCTCAAAATCTAAATAATAATGAATGAAAAAATTTTAATAGCATGTAGGAGCAAAGAAAACAATGACATCCATTATCATGGAATAATGTGGTGTCTGATGATAAGCATACCAAGTCAATGGTGATTAGAATTTTTAAGTATTCAGGTTTTTGTCAGTGGTTTATACTTTTATTGTTAATACTCACAGTAAGCAACACTCAATACAAATGTTATTCTAACTCTACACTTTATAGAGTAATAATTAAGCAGTATAGACTCATTACCTTCCCCCCTATTAATTTCCTATATTTGAATCTTGTCAAAAGTCACCAGGAAGCAAATTGCTGAAGTATTTTGAAGCTTCCTGTGGATACTCTCCACTATCACTCTACTGTCCCGTATGACCACAAATCCATTTGTATCAGAGGGGGTTAAGATAATGAGTCTATATCACAGTAAAAGTCCTGTGGACAACAGTCTGTTTCTTTGAATTATAATTGTGGATAAGGCAATCAAAACCACAACTGCCCTACAAAAAGAAAACTTCAACATAGACATAGAAAAGACAAAGCAAATAAAACTGTTTTCTTTTATATTATGCATGCCTAGCATAAGTAAAAATTAAATAATAATAATAAAATATTCTGAGTGAGAAAATTATAAATCGTGAGAGTTTAACATGTTTTCTTGCTAAAATAACTCATCAACATATCCCTTGGAAGCAAATGTGTGGTATATCATCAAGAGATATTTTGGTCAAAGTAGCTAATGAATCATGACTACAGACAAAAAAACCAAAACTGTAAGCTCATCACCACTGTATTTTCTCAGAGGCTGTCAAAAACTTCTTTATAAGAGCATAAGGTGAAACACTTCTCAAGAAACATGAGAATACTTTCTGGAATATATAAAGCTCCTTCACTCCAGAAAATGATAAAGTACAGGGACTTTAAGTTTTTCTAAGGACTTTTCATGACCTCCCTTCACTCTTTTTTTAATATTCATCTTGAACAGACATGAACCCAATGCACGCTGACCCCAGTGCTTTTAGTTTGCCATTTTTCTTTTAATGACAAGAAAAGCATCAGAGTGTGGTGAATAGGATCACATAGCCACCCTAAGGAAAGAAAGTAAAAAAAAAAGAAAAAAACTTACCAAGTTACTTAATCTTCATTTGCCATTCTGCATCATTAAGATTGGGTGTTAATAGTATCATTCTCAAAGTTTTCATTGTGTTTTATAATTTGTGGCAGTATCCACAAAGATATGTTCTATAATATAACATTACACATAACATATATGAGAACACTATTATGTATATAGCAAGTTTTACTTTGTAAGGTTCCTTTTAATAGTCAGATCTTATCCCTTAGATAATTTGCTAGTAATTTTATTTGCATTTCATTTGCTACGTTAGATAGTAAAATAAAAAGAAGCATGTATGAGTAACAAGGAGAAAAGTTTCTAGAATGAGGAAAATAAGTACAAGAATAAAAAATATTGAATGACATATAGTATTTTATAGAAGTCAAGATTATTTAGCATTGTCATCCAATAAGCAGTAGTAATTGTATGGAGTTAGATGACAGCTTCTATGGTGAAGATTTTCTTTGAGATAAATTTCTCTCTGTTTTTCTCTATCAAGAAAAACAACGAACTTAATTTTAGTTGTTATTAATAAAAGTGTTTGCAGTCGGGTCATAAATTAACTCCATGAAAGAGAAGGAAGGTCAAAGAATCAGAGACACCGAAAGGCATGACTACCTATTGATTTACAAAGGGCACAGATACTCTGTGGGAAAAAAGTAAATCAACCACATTCAAAATCTAAGTTTATAGATATGTGTTGGGCTTTCCCAAATGTCTGTTAAAGTTCAATAGGCCCACTACATGGTCTTTCCCAAAGATTACTACATTGCTGAGCAATTATGGCTCTGATAATGGTAGCACTTCCTTGCTGTTGAGTTGTCAAGAGCAATAGTACTTGAGTCATTTGTTAGGTAACTGTCCTGAACTATCACCTCCTGAAAGGCACTGAGCAGCACTTTAGACAGAGTTTATGTATGCGTGAGCACCTCACACATCTATCTCTTCTAACATTGGTGGTTATGAACAATGGACAACAATAATAGATTTACACAAACATCAGGGAACATTAGAAATAAATTTAAGGAAGGTGCTTAAAGAGATGAATATCCTAAACCAAATGAATAAAATATAGCTTCATTTATACTTAGAAACTGATTTACATTTTGTTTTGGTCAGTGTGGGAGGCATAATTTATTTAAGTCTTCCTGAATAAATATATGACTGTTGATATGGCATAATTCACTCCCTTTATCAAGTTATGTTATATTATAAAGATCTTTTGGATATCATTAACAGTCCAAAGCAGTTGACTTTGAGTTGATCAAAAGAGCAATTACCCTAGGTAGGTCTTTCTCAATCAAGTAAATACTTAAAAGGAATTCATCTTAAGAGATTTGAAAAAAGAGAAATTCTCCTTCTGGTATTGAAGAAACAAAAATCCATGATATAAACTTTCTGTGGAGAAGACCATATGACAAGAAACTGAGGTTGGACCCGTGGGCTGACAGAGGCCCTTGACTGATGGCCAGCCACAAGATCAGTATTTCTACTCTACAACTGCCAAAAACTTAATTTGCCCACCAACTTGAGGAGCTAGGAAGTAGATCTCTCCCTCATCAAGCCTCCAGATGAGTTCTCACTAGCCAACACTTTGACTTGAGCCTGGTGAGTCTCTGAGCAAAAGATACAGCTAGCCTTACCTGGGTCCTCCTGATCCACAGAAAGAGTGAGTTGACAAAATAGTATTATCTTATGCTTCTAAGTTTGTTATGCAGCAGAAGAAAGTTAATATAGTGCATAATAGAGGCAATAATAAATCTCTACTGGAAAAATAAATGTACCTGGCTAATTTGAGTAAAGTAGCTTGAACAAAGGATAAGAAAATGCTGGCATGCCTCATAACATATCGAAGAATAAGCTAGTTCTCAACACCTCCACTAACACTACCCAGTTCAAGATATCATCATCTCCGGCTTAAGATATCCTAACAATTTCGAAAATGGACACCTAGGAAAACTTTTTTTTTTGTCCCGTAGTGTATTTTAATAAAGCAACTAAACTGATCCTGTTACAGCAAAAGTTATATTATATTACTTCTGTGCTCTAAATCCTCCAATGACTTCTGTTCTCTCTTAAATAAAAATTACTCTAATTTCATTTCCCAGTTAGTAATTTCTACTCACTTGCTCTGAGACCATGAGGGTACTCCCCTGGCACGATTTACTATTTATTTTCCTCTAGAAAATTTCCACCACTTTAAATACTGAACATTTATAATTTTTTTTCTTTCTTTTATTCATTTATTTTTTGAGACAGAGCCTCAAGCTGTTGCCCTGGGTAGAGTACTGTGAAATCACAGCTCACAGCAACCTCAAACTCTTGGGTTTAAGTGATTCTCTTGCCTCAGCCTCCCAAGTAGCTGGGACTACAGGCCCACCACAATAGCCAGCTATTTTTTGGTATCAGTTGTCATTATTGTTTGGCAGGCCCAGGTTGGATTTGAAACTGCCAGCTCTGGTGTATGTGGCTGGAGCCTTAGCTGGTTGAGCTATAGGTGCTGAGCCCATTTATACATTTTATAAAAATTTCAGTTATTATTTATCTTTTCCTACCATACTCACTACCCACTAGAATGCAGATAGCATGGGACTGAGGAAGTTAATTTGTTCACTTATAAATCCTTAAATAACTACCTAGAAAATGTGGATGACATAATTGACAGATGATCAATATTTGTTGAAGAAAGGATTGCAAATATTCATTTACCCAGGGAATATTCTAGTAAAAAGTAGGTAGAATAGTGCTTTCTCATGAGGGAATACTCATACTTTATCCACCTAGAGAAGATATTGTTATAGTGTATTTATCCACATACAAATTGTGTATTCTTGCCACAATATTTAGAATGGAGTATTTGAATCTCAAGAGGAGAGGTCTCAGAAAAATTAAAAAGAATTAAATAGATCCTCTGCAGTTATTTGGATGTGACTTTCTTTTGTGTTTCTGTATTTATTGTAGGCACTAATAAGCTAATTTCCAATTTTGTTTCTGATGTGAATTTGAGGCAATAGTGGACCCTATCATACCTACTAATTTGCTAATCATTTAAAGTAGGAATAATTTTGAACAATAATAAGTATCCAGAGGCTATCTTACATGACAATTTGCTTTAATTCTGAATCATACCTGGAAATGAGCAAAAGAAAGAAATCAATGAAATTGCAATGATTAAGAAATACATACCCAATATTTCAACTTGCATTCAGGCTCCTGCTTCTGTATTCTTAATGTAATGCAATATCAAACAGAGAACAGAGTTAGACAGAGTCTGAGTAGAATGAAACAAGTAAAATACAGAATCCTATTATATGAAGTTTCTTTTTTTAATTTAAAACAATAAGTTATGTTAAAAAAAACTTTACTCTAAAAATCATTTTAAAAAAATAATATTTAAAGAGTAAAATCAGAAAAATGTTAGAACATCTATGGTCTCTACAGAAATGACAATTGACGGGTGGCTCCTATGGCTCAAAGGAATAGGGTGCCGGCCCCATATGCCAGAAATGGTGGATTCAAGCCTAGCCCTGGCCAAAAACTGCAAAAAAAAAAAAAAATTAATTAATTAATTAAATAAATTACAATTGAATAATTATCATGGATAAATATACCTTAATACCTTGATGAGGGCTATAGAATCTAGTTGAGATGTTTCAGTTTCAACAGAGCCCAAGCTAGTCATATTGAATAGTGTGAGAATAGTCACATTGAAGTCACACTTTTGATTTACCCAAATCACTCCTCTCTTAAATCAGAACAATGCAATCCAAAGACATATCCCTTGGCCTGAGATTATGCCTACTAGTATTAGTGAGTGTATACCCCCACAGACAGTATGCATGTGCCCCCAACAATAACACATATATTTCAAAATCCAATTGATCTCAACAGCTGGCTCAAATCTTCAGGATTAGGAGAAGGTGAGCAAAACTGAGATTGTGTCTTCAGGAGGAAGAGAGAAAAGTGAAGATTGCACCAACCAGCCTTATATCTCAGTGCACTGTTCTAAGGAAAAAGGGAGAGCACATGGCACAGATATATGGCTTAGGTATAAGGCACAGAATCCTAAAATGTCTCCTTCAGAAGGGAGAAAGAAAAGTGAAGCTGGTGCACATCACCCTAGTATTGGAAGAAATGTCCATAACAAAAGGTCCAGATAGATCTTCATCACCTGGCATGGCTCTGAAGGACTGAGAGAAAGTGTAGAATCCTAGGATTTCTTACTAAAAAGAAAATAAAAGAGTGGAGTGAGAGCATACATACAAAATGCTTGATGCTCCTCCCTGCCAAAATGTTTCTAGCTAGTATGACTAGTGAAAATATTTTCCTAATAATATCAGGATGTAAAGACTGGAAGAGGTGGCATTTTCAAATATGCAGACCCCAAACAAGGCTACAAAGAAGTATCATAAAAATATAAAATATAAAAGAACATATAATAAAACTTAAAAGTAACTGATGGCACAATATAGATTTCTACAAATTGCCTGAAAAGATTCAAAATAATCATCTTAAAGAAATTCAGTGAGTTTCTATCTGTAAAAGATAGACAACTTAATAAAAATAGGAAAGCATAAACATAATATGCTTTATAATTAATACATAAACAAAATGACAAATTCAAGAAAGAAATGGAAATAATTGAAAAAACCAAACATAAATTCAGGGCTGAAGAATACAATGACTAAACTGAAAAAGTCAATGGAGAGTTTCAATAGCAGAATCAAATAAAGCAGAAAATAGATCAATTAAATTATTCAATCAGAGCAGGAAAAAGACCCTCCCAAAGGGAAGCAAGTGTACAGAACTTATAGGCATTAACAAACAAATCAATATATCTATAGGGCAATCTATGAAGGAGAAGAGAAAAATTTTAAAAAGTAGAATAATTTTTTTTTTTTGAGACAGAGTCTCACTTTGTCACCCACAGTAGAGTGTCCTGGCATCTTAGCTCACAGCAACCTCTAATTCTTGGGATCAAGTGATTCTCTTGCCTTAGTCTCCCCAGAAGCTGAGACTTCAGGGGCCTGCCACAATGCCCAGCTATTTTTAGAGATGGGGTCTTTCTCTGGCTCAAGCTGGTCTCGAACTCATGAGCTCAAGCAATCTGTCCACCTCAGCTTCCCAAAGTCCTGGGATCATAGGCATGAGCCACCATGCCCAGCCCCAGAAGAAAGTTTTTTAATGGCTAAAAACTTTCTAAATCTGGGAAGGAGACATGTACATTCATGAATCCTAAAGGGTCCCAAATAGGTTGAACCTAAAGAGATCTACACTGAGATATAGTATAGTTAAATTGTCCAAAAGTAGCAGAGAGAATTCTGAAAGCCTCAGAAAAACCAATTCATTATATACAAGAAGATGTAAATATAACTATGAGCAGATTCCTTAATAAAAACCTTCAGCCCAAGAGAGAATGTGACAGGGTTCACAATGATGAAAAGAAGAGAAAAAGAAGCTGTAAACCAAGAATTCTATACCTTCAAAACCTTTTTTTAAAAATGATGGAGAAATAAAGACATTACCAGAACCAAACAAAAACTGAGTGAGTTCATCAGCACTAGATTTGCTTTATAAGATGTGTATAAAGAATTCTTCTTCAAGTAGGGCCAGACATAGTGGCTCACACCTGTAATCCTAACCCTCTGGAAAGCTGAGACAGGGGAATTGCCTGAGCTCATGGTTGGAGACCAACCTGAGCCAGAGAGAGATCTCATTTCTAAAAATAGCCAAGAGCTGTGGCAGGCACCTGTAGTCAGAACTACTTGGGAGGCTGAGGCAAGAGAATTGCTTAAGCCCAAGAGTTTGAGGTTGCTGTGAGCTGTGATACCATGGCACTCTACCAAGAGTGACAAAGTGAAACTCTGTGTCAAAAAAAACCCCAAAACTTAAAGTTGAAACAAAAGGGCACTAAACAACAGCATAATAGCATATAAAAGTATAAATCTTACTGGTTAAGGGAACCTGTTAAGAAATACAGAATTATATAGTACAGTAGTGGTGGTACATAAATCACTTTTAATACATATAGAAGTTAGAGGCAAAAGTATTAAGAATAACATAAACCATAAAACAATGTTAATGTTTATACACATATAAAAAGATATTCTGATTTCTGTAACATACAATGTGTGTGGAGGGAGGGAAAAATTTAGATATTATTTATGTGAGTGAAGTTAAGTTAGTATCATCTTTAAGCAGATTTTTATAATATATTTTATGCCAGCCACATGATACTCCAAAGAAAAAAAATATAAATTGGATTAAAAAAAAAAGAATCAAAGTATATTTCTTCAAAATATATCATAAGGTAAATACAAGAGAAGAAAAGAACAAAACAATCATAAAAGATAATGAAAATAATTAAAAATGGCAATAGTAAGTCTTTACCTGTTAATAATTATATTAAACATAACTGGATCAGTCATGCATTCAAAAGAAGAGTAGTTGAAAGAATAAAAACATGATATCCAACTATGCATCATTTACAAGAAGCTCATTGTAGAGTTTAGGACATACAGGCAAAAAAATGAAGGGGTGGAAAAATATTTTCTATGCTAATAATAAATAAAAGACGAGGTGCATATATAGTTTTATCAGAAAATGTACACTTGACCCCCAAAAACTGTAACAAGAGACAGGTAATTATGTAAGTATAAAATGGCTGATTTAATAGAAATAAATCCCAATTATAAACATATATACAGCCAAATGAAAGCATCTCAATATATAAACAAAAATTGATAAATCTGAAGAGAGAAATAGAAATTCATTAATAGTAGAATGCTTCAATACCCTACTTTCAGAACAGAATAGAGCATCCAGGCAGAATATCAATAAGGAAACAGCACACTTGAAAAACACCAAAGACCAAAACCAAAAACACCAATAACCAAATAACTGGCAGAGATATGTAGAGCTTTCTACCCTATAGAAAAATGTACATTCTTCTTGAGTACACATAGAACACTCTCAGTATACATCACATGTTAGGTCACAAAACAAGTCTTAAGAAATTTAAAAATATTTCAAATGTTTTAAATCAGTATTTTCTGATCTCAGAACAATAAAACTAGAAATCAGGAATAAGTTATCATGTTCTATAACACTGTAGGTGATTATAGCTGATGATAGTATATTCCATAGTTTCAAATAGGCAGAAGGAGCATATGAAACCTTCCCAACAAAAATAAATATAAATATTTGAAATGATGGATATGCTAATTACCCAGATCTGATCACCATATGTTATACATGTCAAAACATCACTTTATAACTCATGATTACATATAATTATTGTCAGTTTAAAAAATTAAAATAAATTTTAAAAAAGAAAAAGAAAACAAGAAAATTTATAAATATATAAATATTAAACAACATACTCTTGAACAAACCTTGGATCAAAGAAGAAATCAAAAAGGAAATCAGAAAATATATTGAAAGACGTAAAAATAAAAACATACCAGATGCTGTGGAAGCAGTTGTAATGGGAAAATTTACAGCAATAAATTCCTACATTAATAAAAAAGAAAGGTCACAATAACCTATTTTATACTTCATCGTACTAGGAAATAAGAATAAACTAAGCACTGTGTTAGCAAAATAAAACAAATAATTAATATTAGATCAGAAATAATTAAAATATAGAAGAGTAAAATGATAGAGAATAATCAACCAAACCAAATGCTGAGTTTTGAGTAGATAATTGAACATGACAAAGAAAAGGATAATTGTCTCAAATAAATAAAATCAGAATAGAAAGCGACATTACAAATGATGTCACAGAAATAAAATTATGATCAGAAGCAATAATTATGTCTAATTTATTTAAACAATTAAATATAATTTAATCTATACTTAATATATATTTGTTTATTATATTTAATATATACTTAATTTAATTATAATTAAGACACAATTATAAGCCAACAAATCAGTCATTCTGAAAGAAATGGACACATTTTTAGAAACATACAACACATCAAGACTGAATCAAGAAGAAATACAAGGGCTGAGTAGACCAATAGAACATAAAGTGATTAAAAGAGTAATAATAAGTTTCACACTAGAAAAAAAGCCCAGGACCAGATGGTTTCACCTCTGAATTATACCAAACATCTTAAGAATAATTAATGGCAATCTTTCTTAAACTTTTGCAAAATAAATAAAAGGGGATACTTCTAAATTCATTTAATGAGGCCAGCATCACCCTGACACTAAACTAAACAGAGACACCACAAGAAAATAAAGTTATGGGCCAATAATTTTGAAGAACACCCATATGAAAGTCCTGAACAAAATATTAGGAAACCAAATTCAACAACACATGAAAAGGATCATACACCATTATCAAGTGGGATGTATACTTGAAATGGAAGGATGATTTAAGACATGAATGTTAATGATTGTGATATACCACATTAACTAAATAATGGATAAAAATCACATAATTTTCTGAATAGGTATAAAACTATATGGGTTTGACAAAATTCAATACACTTTCATTATGAGAACTTTCAACAAATTAGGTATAGATGATACTCGCCTCAACACACTAAAGACCCTGGATTAAAAGCCCACAACTAGTATCATAATCAGTGGTGACAAACCTGAAACTGTTTCCTCTGAGATCCAGACAGAACAGGGCAAGAATGGCCACTGTCACCCCTTTTATTTAACATGGCCAGAGCAATTAGATGAGAAAAGGAAACAGATGGCATCTAAATCAGAAAAAAGAAAGTATTCCATGGGATACATATACCACAGTTTGTTGATCCATTCATGGGTTGATAGGCACTTAGGTTGCTTCCACAACTTGGCAATGATGAATTGAACTGCAATTAACATTATGGTGCAAATGTCTTTGTGGTAAAATGATTTTTGTTCCTCTGGATAGATATCTAGTAATAGGATTGCTAGAATCAAATGGAAGGTCAACTTTTAGATCTTTGAGGATTCTCCATACTTCTCTCCAGAAAGGCTGTATTAGTTTGCAGTCCCACCAGCAGTGTAGAAGTGTTCCCTTCTCTCCACATCCATGCCAGCATCTGGTGTTTGGGGATTTTGTGATGTGGGCTAATCTTGCTGGGGTTAGGTGATATCTTAGAGTGGTTTTGATTTGCATTTCTCTGATGATTAATGGTGATTAGCATTTTTTCATTTGTTTTTTGGCCATTTGTCTATCATCCTTGGAGAAGTTTCTGTTCAAATCTCTTGCCCACTAATAGAGGGGGTTGTTTGCACTTTTCTTGTTATTTCATTTGAGTTCTCTGTAGATTCTAGTTATCAGACCTTTGTCAGATTCACAACATGCACAAATCTTCTCCCTTTCCAAAGGCTGTTTGCTTTGTTTGTGATACCCTTAGCTGTGTAAACTGGGTAATTTATAAACAATAAAAAGTTATTTCTCATAATTCTGGAGGCTGAGGAGTCCAAGATCAATATGCCAGCAGATTTCATATCTGGCAAAAGCTTCCTTTCTTTCTCAGATGATGCCTTTTTCTGTGTCCTCGTGTGGGGGAGGGACCAAAAGGGCAAAAGAGTTGAACTCACTCCCTCAAGCTGTTTTATAAGGGCACTAATCCCATCAGTGAGGCTGGAGCTTTTAAATTTAAGTTCTGACATGAATTTTGGAGTGAAAATCAAACCTTGGAAAAACATAGTTTTTAAAGTTACAATCAGAGTTTGAATAGATGAACTCCTTAATTATCTATGAAGTGAAAAGAATTCACTTATTCAAAAGTGGTTACAAAACTGAAAGTTTTATATGTAAACTACATTTGCTGTGTAAGTTTTATCTTACACACATATACACACAACATAATACAAATATTCCAGCTAAAATGCAAACTTTCTACAAGTAAATATGCCTAAATTTCATCTAGCCAGATCTAAATACTGAATAAAGGAATTTATTCTAAATATAGTTTTGAATATCTTGAGAACATTTTATAGAAGTTGAAACTATTTTCTATAATTTTTAAAAAGTACATTCTGAAGAGAATGGAAATTAAACTAATTATACAATTTTCAATTTTTGTGCTTATTTGGTGAAATACCACTTATAAACTTCTAATTATCTCAACTAGAGAATATGGAAATGCATTTTAAAATAGACAGCATCTTCTTTCCAAATTCTTGAAATTTTTTGGAATTACAGCTTCATAGAAATGCCTCAAGAATTTTAAAGTTTTAACGTCTCCTGTTAGAGAAGTTATTAGTAGTACTAATGCAATTATATGAACAGAGACTACAATGTAATATAATATTATGACTATAATTCCTCTGTGTAACTTAATAACTTATTTTCTAGCTGTAGATTTTTATCTTGGTTAGTAAAAATAACATGAATAAAAGTAGAACTTTACCATTTAGTGTACCTTTTGGTTTGGCTTTATTAATGGAGACATAAAATAAATGAAAACGCCTTCAGATTAGTCGTAACTAAGAACATGTCCCTAATCACACTTCCTAATCTCAGAATGTTAGACTGCTGGAATTTAAAAACATCCTTTTTTACGCTTTTGATTGAGTAATCTGTGTGCTTATTAAGTACTTAGAAGAGATTAATGAAAAGCCAGCATGTGAAAACCTGAACTAACCTCTTACTAATTAGTTTTCCTGACCTCCATGACATCCTGAAAGAGAAAAAAAAAAAAAAAGGAAAGGCACATAATTGTAAATACCTTCTTTTTCATTGGATAAAACTTGAACTATACATTTTGCTTTAAACGTTTTTTAGACTTTTATAAAGCTCATCATTCTAAAGACCAATTTGCAAAGATACAGTATAGTTATAAGCTATACTTACTCTGTCTTACTCTGTCTAAAATAAGCAAAGTCCTAGGTTTAAAATAGTGATTTTAAAAACTATACTAAAAGTTCTGTTTACAGTGACTTTCAAGTGCAATGTGAAGTATAACTCCAGACCTATGGTCGGTAGGAAGATAGAATGTTGATATGTTTTACCCAGAGACAATAATGACTTTCATTTGTCACAATTATGGGCAAATGTGAAAGTATTGATTTTCTAATATTAAGCTTTGAGACCACTAAGAAGTCTTACTCTTTCCCTCTACAATTGAGTCAGGCTTTGGGGCCATTTTCTAGTCATTATATATGCATATTTATGCTTATTTGTGTGTTCCATCTAACATTTCATTTGCATACATATAGATGCACCATTCTGTCAAGAGCATAAAAGGGATGGAGGAACTAAGCAAGAGAATTTTCAGCCTTTAGAGCAGTGGTTTTCAACCTTTTTTTTATTTCATGGCATACTCAAACCTATAGTTAAACTTCTGTGGCATACTTAAATTATGTTGAATTTTTTAAAAGAGAGTAAAAAATATACTTACTGTGCTTTTAACTTCTCTTAAAAACAATTTAATCAATGATCTTCAAAATTTTCATGGCACATGAAAATAAATGCCACATTTTCACGGCATGCCGTGGTTCACTGGTTGAAAATCAATGCTTTAGGGAATGATCTCTTGCTTTATTTTCTAACTTCCTTTTCTAAATTTCCACTAGCTCCTTCTTGTGAATTCAAAATTATATATATTTCTAACTATCCTAAGAGCAATGCCTAAACTAGATTGCATTTCCCCATCAAGGTACTATTATTTTCATTTTTAATAGCATTTATCCTTAAAAGTTCTATATACAATTCTGAACTATTCACTCCACAGACAAATACTCATTTGTAGTCTCCAATTACTAAAGTATGTTTTACTATGAAGATCACTTTTGCTTATAGAAAATGTAAAAAAAAAATTTTTTTTTTTTTTTGAGACAGAGCCTCGAGCTATCCCCCTGGGTAGAGTGCCATGGCATCACAGCTCATAGCAACCTCCAACTCCTGGGCTCAAGCGAGTCTCCAGCCTCTGTCTCTCAAGTAGCTGGGGCCACAGGCACCCGCCACAACACCCAGCCATTTTTTGGTTGCAGCCATCATTGTTGTTTGGTGGGCTGGGCTGGGGATTCAAACCCGCCACCTTAGGTGTATGTGGCTGGTGCCTTAGCCGATTGAGCCACAGGCGCCAAGCCAATAAATTATTTTTAAATTAATTTATTTCACCAAAAGTTTGCTTTTTCTGTTCTTTTTTACCTTAATTTAAAAAATACAATTAATGATTTTTCAATAACAAAAGAACAATTCACTTAAGTGTAACCCACCGGGTTATGTAACAGATACTCTCACCTGTACTCAAACTAAAGGATGAAGCTACTTTACTTCTATATTTGACCTTCCTTATTATTCTATAGTTATAGCATGAAAATTTCAAGTATTTATAACCCTAGCATCAAATCACTATGGCCATGATTCTCTGTCAGTTGTGTGGTGTATTTGGGAAGATTATAATAGAAATAATAAAGATAGCTATACTTTATTTTCAGGCGAGAGTCTTCATTTCTTAAGGGAACTTTCAACCAGCTAATTCTGATTCAAAACTGTGAAAATGCAATTCCCCTTTTCTTTATTTTATTCTCTAGTGCCTTTTTTCTCTCTTGTGACCG
>CAUYQV010092283.1:0-15331 GCA_963574575.1 Galagoides demidoff
ACAGGCGCCCGCCACAACGCCCGGCCATTTTTTGGTTGCAGCCATCATTGTTGTTTGGTGGGCCCAGGCTGGGGATTCGAACCCGCCACCTTAGGTGTACGTGGCTGGTGCCTTAGCCGATTGAGCCACAGGCGCCGAGCCTTTAAGATTTTTTGATATGAGTTGTTCATCATTCCATTTCTTCCTTCATCATTTTTCATTCATTTTTTTTTTTTTTATGAAGCTTTGTCTCAGCCGGTTTGAATGTGGGCAATGTATTCATTTTAGCTAAATTTCTTGGCATATGTTCTTATTTAGCATGTTTGCTTATTTTTATGTCCTAAAATGAACTAATAATTATTCTTAGTCAGCAGTCATTGAATTTATACACTGCTCCACATCACTTGTTCTTAAAGTATGTAGTATTTTTATCTGCATATTGTATGTGTATACATGAAAAGCAATATCTACTCCTTATGACATAAGTTGAAGAGGACAATTAGGACTATTAATTTCTCGGCACATTGTACCTGCTCATTTTTACTCTCATGGGGTATTGATTTTGTTTTCAGAAGCATCAAAATCATGGAATTCAGGCAATTTATTTTTAAAAATTTATTTATTTATTAATTTATTTTTGAGTTCAAGCAACTTAACCAGTAACTAGGTCCCGTTCACAGTGTAAAAGCTAACTGCAAACTCTCTTATTGTGAATAGCTTTATCCACAGAAGAATGAAAATAATGTTGGGTACTTGAACAATCTGCCTAAAATCTTGGTATGGGAAATTCAGAATTAAAGTCTAAATAGTTAGCTGTTTTGAGGGAAAAAAGGACTGCCCGTTTTGAAAATGAGGTAGATTATATTTTGAGCCCATTCAGGTGGTATTTTACATGTGTAGTTGAGGTGAGCAGGTTGGTGTGGATTAGATCCTGCTAGAGAGAATAGGTTATAAATAGTTTCTATGGAAAGTTCTTTACTCAGTACTTAACATAAGCTGTTTTAATTAGGTGGCCCATTTGGAGATGTTTTCTGAAGTTTTGACATAAAAGGGGTGAGGGGAAGATTTGAGACTAAAGTGCTAGGAATAGTAACCTTCTCAAGTTATAACCACATTTTGTTTCACAGTCTCTTGGGAACATACCGTGTGTAACCATCTCCATAAATTTGCTGTCTTACTTGGTTCTGTTATTCAAAGCTTTCCAAAAGGATCTATCATGGCTGATGTTTTTTGAATCTTAAAGAAGTATATAGGTATATAAATATGATATATTCCTGGAGAGTATATTCCTGTTTCATATATTGCCATGCTAATCTTTCCCTTTAATTTCCTCTTTGTTTTTTCTTTGCTTCTATTTATTCATAACAGTCCTTTTGAAATCTTCAACCTTGACAAGGCCTAAGAACCTAATATTATTATTATTTTTTTTTTTACTTTTTGAAACTATTATTGACTGTTATCTTTTTGGAGACTGTCAATGAAAATAGAAGATGAGAGACATGTCTCTTTCATGAATTTATAAGTCCTTCATGCTCTTGTACCATGCCATCTTCTTTTTCACATCCAGTTTTACAAAATCAATTATATCTACTAATTCGCCCAGATAATAGTGTGTCAAGGGGTCACGGGTTAATGCAAAGGGGAATGGCTACTTCTGACTATGGTCCAAATAACATAAGGAAATGGTGGTGGTCTCAGTATAGAGAATCTGACTATGATTTCGGACTCTAGCATAATGAGATTGATAAAAATAGTCTTATCAATTAATCCCTACAGCTACCATTTAATAATATTAAATTCTGTTTGTAAAAATGGTTGACAGGTTTATCATTTAAAGATAATATTGTTATTCCTAGGTTAATGGTTCCCAATCCTATCAGCCCTCCATTCACTTGTTAGAGCAAGTATTTTGTTATGCTTTTTTTAACCTATCTTGAAGTAAAATTGATATATATTGTATAAATTACCTTACATATAAGTTAAAAGTAATTACACAGTAATACTTAACTAATATAAATAAGAAATAAGGAGGATAATTTAGAATAAAATGTGTTTCAATATAAATGTTTAAGCTTACTACACGAGGTAAATGCTTGCAAATATGTAGAATCACCATAATTATGGCATTCTTTTTATTTTATTTCAAATTAATATGAGGGTACAAATTTTTTGGTTATATTGTTCTCACTTCCAAGGTAAAGTTGCAGCTGAGCCCCTCAGGGTGTGCTATATACTCTAACTTTGTGCATATCAGGTAAGATCCTTCCTGTTGCCTTCCCTCCTTCTGCCAGTTGCCCACCCCTCTCTTTTCTGCCCTCACCTTTGCTAGACTGTGTTTGTGTTATACCATTCGTGTGGGTGTATAATTGTTTGTTTATTGGTTTCATATTAGTATTAAGTACGTAGGATTTTTTTCCCCATTCTTGAGATATTTACAAGAATGTGTTTCAACTCCATTCAGGTAAACATAAAAGCTGTTACGTCTCTATCTTTTTTATGGCTGAATAGTACTCCCTGGTATACATATGCCACAGTTTGTTAATCCATTCATGGGTTGATGGGCATTTAGGTTGCTTCCTTGACTTGGCAATTATGCATTTAGCTGCAGGAAACATTCTGGTGCAAATGTTTTTGTGGTAAAATGATTTTTGTTCTTCCAAATAGACACCTAACAATGAAATTGCAGGATTGAATGGAAGGTCAACTTTTAGTTCTTTGAGTATTGTCCATACGTTTTTTTCATAAAGGTTGTATTAGTCTACAGTCCCACCAGCAATGTAGAAGTGTTTCCTTCTCTTCACATCCACACCAGCATCTGTTGCTTTGTGACTTTGTGATGTGGGCTAATTTTACTGGAGTTAGGTAATACCTTAGAGTGGTTTTGATTTGCATTTCTCTGATGATTAAAGACAGTGATTATTTCTTCATGTGTTTCTTGGCCATTCATCTGTCATCTACAGAGAAGTTTCTGTTCAAATTGCTTTAATTGTGGCATTTTTCAAATAAAGCTATATTTCATTGATAGCTCAAATACCACAAGCAGTGTTGCTATTGTCAACATGAGTTTTCAAAAAGGTAAAGTTTAAATAAAGCAAAATACAATCTTCATCTATTTAATCAGTGATTGCATTCTTAAAAACTCAGAGTATATTAAATTGTGTAAAAAATGTCTTATATTTATGTATAGAGCAGATTTAAGTTTCGGGCTTAGATAATTATGAATGAGTTTTCACTCACATGCATGTCTAGTAGGACATTCTTCACTTTGGAATATTCATGCATTCCAAGATGTCTAACACTCATGTCCCTTTCTCTACCCCACTGTCTCCAGGGTTAGGGGAGGAGAGAACTCTAAACTTTGGTAACAACCTCTAGTTACTGTAGTAGCCAAAAATATGTTAGGAAATGTCCAAAGTGCCTGCTAGTGGTATATCGCCCCCCCTTTTGAACCACTGCCCTAGAGGAACAATGTATGGGAAATAGTTCTAATAGTCCACTGTATCTGTGTCTCTTGTAAGGCAGTATGACCCATTCTTGGTATTCATGCTTTCTGAGATAATGACCTTTTTACCATAGAAGACATAGAGTAAATGAAACATAAAAGGCCATCATCATATTGTGGCATATATCTAAATATAGCATTTGTCTTGGTGGAAAATGTATAAACCTGTTGTTCTTTTTTAGGGCATAGTTCTTATTTGGTGTTTGGGGGATCCTTGAAATCACACAACTTGTATGAATGTTCTTAGGTGCATTTTTATGGAGTGATGGTTTTCAGTAGATTTTTAAAGGGGTCTCTGAGGTTGCAATGGATTCTTAACAGGTATGGAAGGATCTATTCTCTTTCTCTGAACATTGTAGCATAGTGGTGTCCTCTGAGATTGACTAAGATTAGAATAGCCTTACCTTCCCTACCACTTCTTACCTTTTGAGCAGAAGTAGGAACTAAAATCCTAAAATTGAGGAAATACATTTTTGAAAAATAGGAATCTTTTGAAAGCATGCCATTAAAATTCAGAAGGAAAGCTAATATATTAGCATTGGGTCTTTAGCCTTTCACATTATAGGAGAGGAATTTTAATCATTGCATAAAGCTTTCCAGGGTATCAGTTATGAAAACAAACTTTTGTAAAAAATACTTTATATTGAAATTAAGTTTAACATTTTAAAAAACAAAATTTAAAAAAATGGAAGACTTTTCTGTTTAACTCCATTCTCTCACCTCTAGTTATTCCCATATTTATGGCTATACTTCATTCCCTAAGAAATTACTTTTAAGAGATGCAGTGATATTAAGGCAGATTTTACTTAGTTGATGCAGCCTCTTACTTTTGCTTGTAATTTCAAAAAGTATTCAAGAAAAATCTTTGTTCCTTAATAATTTAGTCTGCTATGAGAAAAACATTAGCATATAATCTTTTTCTGTCCTTAGAAAATGTTAGCAGTATTCTTAGACCTCTCCCTAAATGCTTAATTTAGGCCAGGTAGTGTCTTTTCCTAGTAAACTTTTTAGTGTACTATATCTATATCCCTCATCTATCTGAGTCTTTCTATATCCTAATTATTTGGGGGTTGGTTTCAGGATTCTTTCTTCTAGTATTCTTCATGTTTCCTTTTTCATTTGCCATTAATAGTAATGTGTGCCTGGTAATACATTTTACACTATAATAAGTTGGAAAAGTTTAAAAGCCTTCATCAAATTTTACTGAAACAAAGGTCTACACACATTATCTGAATGATGGGCTTGCTTATGCTTCCACGCAGGGATGTTGTGGCGGAAGAGATGTTAATAGGGACTTTTCTTATCAGAGTGGCACCTAAGATAAAGTTCCATGGGTTAGATGAAATTTAAGCTGTTTCTAAACCAGGTTCTCTAGATGATTAGGTTGTATAGGAGATGAGTTATTATTAGGTCAGTCAAGAAGGACGAAATAGATAATAAATGAGAAACTAATTAATTTCCTGCTTCTGCTTCTGAATTTAAGCAGCGTAAAGTTCATGCATGAACTCTTTGACTTTGGCATTTACTTTCCAAGGACAATTGCAGGCAGTAGCTAGTTCCTCCATGAGCTAAATTCAGCTCCTTCCTGAGCTTACTTTAAAAACATAATCATCCTTGCCAGATTTCAGCTCCTGAGTTGTCTGTTTTCAAATCAGTAAAAATCATTGTCAAATTGTGATTGCTATATATTGCTTACCTAGAGTCACAAGAAACTTTTAGCCAAGTTTCACTGTTCTGTACTAAGATGAGGTAATGAGAATTATATATGTGGAACATTATTGGGAATTAGGAGGTCCTAGATTTTAGAACTAATGCTGCTGACTTGACCATTAACTTTAGAATAATAAAATAGTGTTAATTGTTGTTTTAGCTTTCTCAGTAATAAAATGGAAAAGGATGATATTAGGTCATTTTCATTCCCATGATTTTAACATGTATTTTTTTTCCCCTTGTAGTTGATTTATGGGAATGATTAATACTATAGTAATCTTCCTATTATCTGGCACCCATGGGGATTGGTAGATTACAGATAGATGTGGTTTCTGGTTGCTTGAGAAGTGACTATTAAAAATAGGCCTAGCTAATTCTTTACTTCACACTACACTGTACCATACTATAAACTCTGTATTGACTTGATTCTAATATTGAAATACACTAATTAAAAGCAAATTAAGACAAACTTCTCTTACTATAACACAATTTTACTGTATTATAAAACAGCTTTGTAAATGCAGTGTACAATTTTAGTTAAATGGCAGTCAATACACTTTTCAGCCTCAATACCATATATTTTTAACTTGAAGTAACACACAATTAACACTTAAAACTGTTATAGAGAACACATGGAAACCGCGGGAGTGATGCACGAATTGTTGGCTGGTGGATGGCTCTGCACACCAAGTTTTTTTTTTGGCTGGGTTGCATGCTGGTTGCTTGAGTTCTGGGTAATGCGGAGTTTACTGTACTAATTTAATTTTAAAACTTCTTGTTAACTTTTTTTGGGGGAAAGGCATATATGATATGAGAAACATTGTAACACCTTCAGGGTTTTATGATGATAGGAAAGTCTACTTCCTACCCTAGATTCCTCAGTTTCCTAGGCTTCTCTTCTAGAACTAAGTACTGTTGCCACTCTATCCATCTAGAAATGTATGTATACGTGAGCGCATGTTTGTGTAATAATTACGCCCATTTTACTGATTAAACATTTATTTTAAAATTCTTTTGAAATAAGTTACAGATAAATAATAATACCTATAATTAATAGTAAATTAATGCAATTTAATTGTACTCTAATCTTTATGAGAAAGTAAATTATATGCAGTTAGTACTATTCTTCTGTTTTAAAAATAGGAGAAGATATGTGCTATTGTTTCCAATCTTTAACGTTTTCAAACTATACTAATAGTGATGGTAATTTATATTTTTTTACATTTGGTTCAAATATTTTAAAAACAGTCTCAAAACTATCATGGTATAGAACATGAGGTGATTCTTTTCAGGGTGAAAAATATTCAATGTCTAAAAAGTATCCAAGTCTATAAGACTTTAGTTAGAGCTAATAATCTAGTTGAGATCTCTTTGCCTCTAATACTTTGCATTATTCTCAGGGGTCCTTAAACTTAAAACAGGGGGCTAGTTCACTGTCCCTCCCCATTTAAGGGCCAGACTGCAGGCCCCTGGACAAGTTGGCTGCTAAGCAGGACAGGCAGCGGCAGCAAAAACACCCAGCGGGCCAGATAAATGTACTAGGCAGGCTGCCTGTGGCCCGCGGGCTGTAGTTTGAGGACACCTGTATCTAAATGATCAGTAATACCTCATATAAGTAGCCACACATGTTCAATACCTGTTCTTTCTCCTCTCGATACATACTGTCGTAATACCCATGCTATATTTCCATACTGGTGTTCAGTTCAGTTATACATTAGAATGAACAAAGTGTCCTGTTGTTCATAGAATAAGAATTTTAATGCTGTTTAACCAAGGTGAGCAAATATGTTACAAAGATGCCACCATTTTCCTGTGTTCTGCACCCTTGGCTGAAATTTCATTAAAAATCTCTGACAGTTTTCTTTCACCAAGCTTAGACTCAGCCTAAAGATCTTCTTATTTACTTCAAGATAGATGTAACCAACTCATCTGAGTTGGTAATCATATGATATTAAGTCATATAATATTAGTTGTAATTTTAAAGTTCTGTTTTGGGATTTCACTGTCGTAGGCCTTTGTACACAAAACCAGTCTAAATTTTGCTATCTCCAGAATCTACTTCAACTGAGTATTTTCTTCCATTTTTTAAAGGAATAGTGTGTAACATGAATAGTTGAGAGAACAGTACCATAAATTCATAGTGTGATATTACCTGAGAATTAAAGTTTCTGTATGTTATTTCAGAAAACACAAGACCTGAGTTATGTCTTTAGAAGTTTATACTCTCAGGTGGTGCTTTTAGGCTTCTATACAATCATCTTAAGTTTTGATAATACTATATCCAGATAAGTGTTATCTGAGATTCAGCAATTATACTGCTATTTTAGGTTGCATCTAATATTACTTTATATATTTTGCACTTTAATTTGTAGTAATCTGTGTACAAATCTCATTAATTGATTTATTAACCTGCCATGTGTCAGAAATCATGCTATATTCTGAGGTGGTAATGGTAAGCAGGAACAGACAAGGTCTTTGCTTTCTTTCTTTCTTTCTTTTTTTTTTTTTTTTTTTGCAGTTTTTTGGCCAGGGCTGAGTTTGACCCCACCACCTCTGGCATATGGGGCCAGCGCCCTACCCCTTAGAGCCACAGGTGCTGCCTAAGGTCTTTGCTTTCAAGGAGCCTAAAGTTTAGTCAGTTAAACACACAATAAATATTTAAGTACAAACTGATTAATACTATAAAAGAAAGGAGCATGCTTCTAATAGAACAAATATATTAGACAGGAACAATATCTTCACTGGGAAATACAAGAAGAGTTCTCTGAGGAATTGATATTTGGGTTGGTGGCAGAGGGAGGTCAGAGAACATTCTAGTCTGAGAGAAAAGCATAGGAAAGGCCCAGTGGAATGAGGAAAGATAGTATATTAGAAAAATAAAGCAAATAATGGTGAGTGGAGGGTAAGAAAAGGAATGGTGCAAGCTGATTCCAGAGAGTAGACGAGGAGTAGGCCTGTATCTATAGTATAAATAACTCATTTAAATGGCCACAGAACAGGATAATTCTGAATGTTTTATATGTACTTTTTGTAACTGACAGTGGATAATGCCCTATATCACAATTATATTTTAGACTAGAAAAACATTTCTGATCTTGATTAAATTTCAAAATGTTTAGAGCTAAAACTTGAATCTCATATTGAAGATTTTATTTTTCTTTTGTGATTGCAGTTTTTAAATTTTGTGGTGAGCATTGCTTATTGAATTTTGGTTTTAGGAACATTAGTGATTATAAAAGACTTGTCAGTAATGAAAAAGGAATTTGAGGGCTTCTTACCAGCCCAAACAGTTAGACATTAGATTACCATAAAGATTTAACTTAAATATGAGTAATAATTCAATATTAGAGATATATGGGCCTGTGTGGAAAATGTGTTTAGTAACTAAAGAATCTGAAAATTAAAAAAAATTATTCTAACATAGTGTTTACAAAACAGTGGTCTGAAATGAAGAACTCATATTCATTTATAGATAGGGCTAAAGTAAAACTTTCGAATCATCATTTACTGAAAGAAGGAAAAACAGTATCTTTTTAGACAGTCCTAAACATTTTTTTCTTCTGAGACACTTTGGAGGCCTCCAAGTTATCTGTTTTATATGAAGTATTGCAAATTGGTTTATTATGCATAAACTATAGGCAGGAGATTTTACTCAAATTTCTGAAGCCTTAAATAAAAAGAATTGTGAAAGCCTCAAACATAAATTCCAGAAGTAGAGATTATAGTTAAAGATCAGTGGTCATCCTACACTCTCCTCTTTCCTTTCTCCTTTAGGAGATTATCACATTTATACCGCTTCATATTTATAATCTATTCTGTTTCATATGTTTCCAATGTAAGAGAAAAATCTCTTATTGAACATAGAGCAATTCTTGAGATTGCTTTGCCATACCTAAGCTAAATTTCTCATTTTCCAGTTCAAGCAAAAATCTTAGTTATCTGTCAGAAGAAATGGTGAACAAATGGTTACCAAAGACTTCTTTATCTAGTTAATTATAGCTACTAAATTACCTTTATCTATGACTTCTCTTTTTCTCTACTTCCTCATAGGTCTTGTGACTTTCCAAATCTCTTCAAGCTACTACTCAAAAAGTATGCATTTAATACTGTACTGGTTAATGGCTTACAACTTGAACATAAGACATCATAATTAAAAGGGAACATGAAAAATAGGAGAAGATACAAAAATAATTGTTCTCATTAATGAAGGGATACTGTATGGGACACTACACTAAATATTTCCATTTATAGATGCTAAAGGACACAGCTACTCTACTAAAAGTTCATCTGCTTTATTATGTGTTTATGTTATAATTTTATTACTTATTACGTTTTTTTAAATGCCTTTCTTCCATGTGTTCAGGTTTTATTGTAATACCATGCAGTGAGAAAGGAAAGGTATAGTTAATACCATAACAATATTGTGTTCTACCACATAGTAAGTTCTTTTATGTATCTAGAATTTTGCTAGGTATTTTGCTGATATTATTTGACTTCCTTACAACGTATTTATGAGCTTGGTGTTCTTTGACCTATTTGACAGAGGTAGAAACTGAAGCCAATGATGTACAACTGGTTGTTTGGAGGAAAAAGTTTTGAATTTAGCATTTGCTGTCTATCATCAGCAAATGCTAAATATCCCCATTATGGCTGATTCTGAGCTGCCAAAGGGGACTTGGAAAGAAGAGATGGACACAATTTGCAATCGGAGGGAGTTATTTCTAAAACATTACTGACTGAGGCTTATACAAATAAAGTAACTTGGCTCAGTGCCTGTGGCTCAAGCGGCTAAGGCACCAGCCACATACACCTAAGGTGGCAGGTTCGAATCCCCAGCCCAGGCCCACCAAACAACAATGATGGCTGCAACCAAAAAATGTCCGGGTGTTATGGCGGGCACCTGTAGTCCCAGCTACTTGGGAGGCTGAGGCAGGAGACTCGCTTGAGCCTAGGAGTTGGAGGTTGCTATGAGCTGTGATGCCATGGCACTCTGCCCAGGGGGATAGCTTGAGGCTCCGTCTCAAAAAAAAAAAAAAAAGTAACTTTTCTTTGATATTTGATAAAGCCAAAATCCATACTCATATGAGTCTAATTCTAAAGACCTTAGCCTTTTCTACAATACTCCTTTTTCTTACTGGGTAAAAAGGTAGTAAGGAGGCCACCCCTGCTACTTGAGGAAGGACAGGAGCTGGAAGAGACAAAAAGGGTAAGAAAGAGAAGGGAGTGAGAAGTGGGGGAAGGAGTTTTAAGATCGAAAATTAAGAGTAACTGATGTACACCATGGTGGAGGTGGGAAAGGAAAAACAAGTCTTATTAAAGTGATAGCTTAAGTTTAATCAAAATAGGCAGCAATCTACCATGCTTTTGTCTCTCAAAAAGGCACATAGCATACAGGAATGTTAATGATGACCACACAACTTCAACTAATGACCATATTATTATACACAAAAACAGCCCAACAAAATAGTTAATGTAGATAATAAATAACAATCTCTTATTTGTATGACACAGAAAATAACCACAGTTTTCTAGGGATTAAAAAAAAAGCCAAATATGCCATTGTACATTTAGCATTTACAGAATGGCTTGTTTAATAACAAAGATAGTTTCAGAGGATGTCTAGAATGAGTTCTCCTTCACTAGAATTTTTCAGAAGTTGATTATGAAATACTTATTAATGTAGATGTTCTAATTTGTAGTAAAATCCTGTTATTATATGTAGATTTGAGATGCAGAAGATGCCAGATTATAGTCTTTACTTTTTTTTAACCAATCACATAAAATCCATGTATTTTACTGAAATGTTTTAAGTTATCTTAGTGGTACTTAGCTTCTTTAATAAGGCATAGAAAGTAAAAATTGAGCCAAGTAGCAGAAACACACAAGAAAGAAGATACCTTATTAATTTTGGAAATTATTATTTTTTACTCTCGCCTAATTATCTTTTACCAAAAAATGATACTGGAGAGCAAGAGAAAAAGAAGGCACCTTTGTTACTAATTTTTAATTAGCTTCTCAGCTAGAAGTGTCTATAATTCTTATACATGAAAAATACTAAAATACTCCTGAAAAGAGACCTTATAGAAAAGAAATATAATTTATTCTTTGTACAAATAGCCAAAGGTATCAATCAAAGCTGGAGGAAAGAAACCACTGAAATTTACTTCTGCTGCATAGCTTTCATATCAGATAAGATACAGATACGCATTTCTTATCAGTTACTTAATGGCATCATGCTGTTGCATCTGCTTATCCGTTTAGTGTTTAAAGAATCTCTAGTGATATCCTCATTTATGTTATTGAGAATTTGTATTTTCTCTTTTTTTTCTTGGTTAAAACTTTTTCAAATTTATCAATCTGTTCCAAAAACCACCCTTTTTGTTACTGATCTTTTTATGATGTCTAAAAATAAACTTCAATAATAGAATAGTTTTAGATTTGTAGAAAAATTATCAGAATAGTATTGAAAGTTCCAAAACACCCTCCACCCAATTTCTCTATTACCGGTATTTAAATCTACATTAATGTGGTATGTTCATCACAGTTAATGAACCAGTATTTTCAGTTTTATTAACTAAAGTTCATACTTTATTCAGATCACTTTAAGTTTTACCTAATATTCTTTCTTCATTTAGGATAACACATTAACTTTAGTGATCATTTACTTTTAGGTCTCTCTGTGACAGTTTCTCAGACTTTCTTTGTTTTTTATGGCCTTGACAGTTTTGAGGAATACTGATAAGATATTTTGTAGAAGTGCCTCAGTTAGGATTTGCTATTGTTTTTTTCATGATTAGACTGAGTTTAGACTATTATTTAGAGGACGACATAGAGGTAAAGTGCCATTTTCATTATATCATGTCAAGGGTATTCTACCAATGTGACTTGATACTGTTGATGTTAACCTTGGTCACTTGGTTGAGGTAGTGTCTGTCTGGTTTCTCTATTGTAAATTTACTCCTCCCCCCTTCCATACTATACTCTTTGGGAGGAAGTCACCATGCTTAGTACATGTAAGTAGTGAGAAATTATTCTTCACCTCTTTGAGAGTATCTACCTAAATTATTTGACATTGTTCTGCAAAGAAATTTGTTCCACTCCTATTTATCTATATCACTGTGGACTCATGAGCATTAATTTACACTTTGCTCTATTATCCAGTAGGCCTTGATATATTCTATTGTTTGAATTATTCTAGCTTTGGCCATCGGGGCCCTTAGCTTATATGTAGTATTAAAGCAACAAATCTTGTTGGTGCATTTCCCCAATAACAGATTATGTTGATCAGCATTTCATATATGTATTTGCTATCTGTGTTATTTTCTTTGGTGAGGTGTCTGAGTCTTTTGCCCATTTCTTAATTGAGTTATCTGTTGTCCTATTATTGAGCTTTATAGGTTCTTAGTGTATTTTGGATACAAGATTACATTTATTGATTTTAGCTGTTGAACCAATCTTGTGTGTGTGTGTGTGTATATATATGTATATATAAAGAAAATATATATAATATATATTTAATATAATAATTAAATTAATATATTCATTTAAAATATATATTTCTTTATATATTTTTTATAATTATATTTCTTTATATATATTTTATATTTAAAGTGATATTAGAATATATTTTTTCTTTATATATTTTATATTTATGTAAAATATATATAAAGAAAATATAAATATATACACATAATCTCACTTGGTTGTGGTATATAATTTTTTTTATAAATTGTTGGATTTGATTTGCTAATATTTTGTTGAAGATATTTATGTTTATGAGAGATACTGTTCTGTAGTTTTTCTTTCTTGTAATGAGAGCTTTTTTTTTTAAAGAAAGCATTTTGCCTTTATTTTTGAAGGGTATATTAGGCTAAATATAGAATTTTGTTTCTTTTCTTCCTGTATATTAAAAGTGTCATTTCATCATCTTGAGACTTGGATCTTTCTGATTATCATCAGAAGGATCATCAAAGATTAATATGGGTAATCAGCGTTCATTTTCTTATTTCCCTGCATATAATGCTTATACTCCTCTGGCCATTTTTATTAATTTTTTTATAATTAGTTTTAGGTAATTTAATTATTATGTTCCTTGGTACAGTTTCCTTGGTTTCACCCTGCGTGGGATTTTGTGGCTGCTTTTATTAATTTTTTAGTTCAGAGTTTTTTTAAAAGCTTTTTTGTTTTTTCTTTTTTGAAGCCCAGTGTGGGGGAATGAATAAGCCTTGTTTCTTTAACTATATTTCTTTCTTTTCCCTTCCTATCCTGTCCATCAGGGATTAATTGATAACCTCCCACAAACTGGTCATTGCTTTCAGTTCCCCTTTTTCCCATTCTCTGTTTTTCAGTTGGCATATTTTAAATTACCATATCTTTGTATTCACTGATACTCTTTTATAGTATGTAATCTGTTCTATTTAAGTAAACTTTTCACTTTAGAGACTATAATTTTCAGTTCTAGAACTTCTGTTTGATTCTTTTAAAAATATCTTCCATTTCTTTCCTTATTATTATGTCTTCATTCAAATTCTTGAAAATGTTTATAACTGTTTTATAGTCTTTGGTAATTCAGTCATTTCTGTCATTTCTAATATTGTACCTACTGACTGATTTTCTTCCTGGTTTCATCCTTTTCTGCTTCTTTACTGGATAATAGTTTTTACATTGTTGCTGGTTTGGTTTTTGCTGTCTTTCTTTAATTATGACAGAGTTTAAATTCTATTCAAATTTGTTAGTTTGAGGTTGATTTAAAGCTTTTTAGGGCATGTTTAAAGTACCCTTTTTCCAAGGGCTCATTTACTCCTATTATCAATGTGTAACCTATGAATATATACAATTATTATGTGCCCATAACAAATATTTTTAAAGGTAATGCGCCACTGTTAAGTAGGATGTATACCGGGGATGCAAGGATGGTTCAACATACCCAAGTTAATAAACATGATACATCACATCAACAGAATGAAGGATAAAAACCATATGTTCACTCCAATAGATGTAGAAAAGTATTTGACAAAATTTAGCATCCCTTCATCATGAAAACCCTTGATAAAATAGGCATAATAGGAACAAATCTCAAAATAGTAAACGCCATATGCTGCATACCCACAGCTGACATCATACTGATGGAGAAATATTGAAAGCCTTTCCTGTTGGAAATGGAATAGTATATGCCCACTTTCACCACTCCTATTCAATGTAGTGACAGAATTCCTAGCTAGAGCAATCAAGCAAGAGAAAGAAATAAAAGACACCCACATTGAAAAAGAGGAAGCCAAATTATCCCCATTTGCTGATAATATGATCTTACATCTAGAAAAAGTTAAAGAATCTACCAAAAAAATCTCTTACATTTGGTAAGTGAATTCAGTACAATTGCAGAATATAAAAATAGTGCACAAAAATCAGCAGTGTTTCTGTATACCAGCAATAATCCTACTGAGAAAGAAATCAGGAGGACATTTCCATTAGCTACAAAAAACATACCTAAGAATAAATTTAACCAAAGAGGTGAAAGATCTGTACAGGAAAACTACAGAACACTGATGAAAGCTATCATAGATGACACAGAGAATGGAGAAACAGCCTGTGCTCATGTATCAGAAGAATTAATGTCATTAAAATGGCTATACTGCCCAGTGTGATTTCCAGATTCAATTCAATCTCTATCAGAATACCAATGTCATTTTTCACAGAATGACAGAAACAATCCTAAAATTCATACAGAATCAAAAAGAGCCTAGATAGCCAAAGTAATCGTGAGCAAAAAGACCAAAGCTGGAGGCATCATGTTACCTGACTTCAAATTATATTACAGGGCTATGGTACTAGTATAAAAAAGGACACATAGAGCAATCAAACAAAGTGCAGAACCAAACAGAATAGAGAATCAAATCTCCTGTTGAATATAATCTATAGGCTTGGCGCCTGTGGCTCAATCGGCTAAGGCGCCAGCCACATACACCTAAGGTGGCGGGTTCGAATCCCCAGCCTGGGTCCGCCAGACAACAATGATGGCTGCAACCAAAAAATGGCCGGGCGTTGTGGCGGGCGCCTGTGGTCCCAGCTACTTGGGAGGTGGAGGCAGGAGACTCGCTTGAGCCCAGGAGTTGGAGGTTGCTATGAGCTGTGATGCCATGG
>CAUYQV010092285.1:0-10745 GCA_963574575.1 Galagoides demidoff
GGCCATTTTTTTTGGTTGCAGCCATCATTGTTGTTTGGCGGGCTTGGGCTGGGGATTCGAACCCACCACCTTAGGTGTACGTGGCTGGCGCCTTAGCCGATTGAGCCACAGGCACCGAGCCTCAATTTGAAATATTTTCACCAAACTGGTTAACATAGCACACTGGATTATTCTGAAGTAAATCCTAGACGTCTAATTTCATCTGTGAAGATTTCAGCAACTAATCTAAAAGACTTTTAAAAATCATAACCACAGTACCGTCATCATACCAAAAAATCACCAATAATTCTTGAATACTTCAAAGATCTAGTCAGTATTCAGATTTTTCCAAATATCTCATAATCGCTTCTGAGTTTTGTTTTTAATTTTTAAATTAAATTGAAAATTTTTAAATTTTTGTATTTAACTTTTAAATAACACAAAATTAGCCATTTTAAAGTTAACAATTCAAAGTTGTGTAACATCCACCTTGATCTACTTCCTAAATCTTTCTATCACCTCAAAAGAAAACCTTATGCCCGTTAAGCGCTTATTTCCATTTCCCTGCCTGCCCCATTGGATTGACCTATTCTGGATATTTCATACAAATAAGTTCTGTTGTGTCTGGCTTCCTTCATTCAGCAGAACATTCTCAGTGTTCATCCAAGGTTGTGGCATGTGTCACATCTCACTCCTACTTTGGTTGACTAGTGTTCCATTGTGTGTATATACACACACATGCACGCCAATTTGCTTACTGATTCATCTATTCACGGACATTTGGGTTGTTTCCACCTTTTATTTATTGTAACTAGTACTGATATGAACATGTGTATATGTATTTGAGTACCTGTTTTTAATTATTTTATTTATATACCACTTTTTTGTCAATAGCTGTTTTGTTCAAATAAGGACCTAAGCTAGATTGACACATTTCTTTTGATTCCTAAACTCTTTTAATCTATAGGGTCCTTTTCCTTTTTATTGTTTTTTCCTTTCAATTTATGTGTTTTAAACATTGGGTTTATTAATCTTCCAAGCTTTCCACATTTTGACTTTGCTGATTGAATTGCATATTCCTCTGCCTCTTTATTTCCTGTATAATATAATTAGGTGTAAAAACTTGACTTTTTTCCTTTTCTATCTTTTTTCTATTTCTCTTTTTTTAAGACTACTTCTTGGGTGATGCTGTCTATCTACTTCCATCAGGAGACATATAATGTTTAGTTATCTTTTTTGTGATATTAGCTTTTACTGATGATCTTGCTTAGATTAATCATATTTTTTCCCATTCTCAACATTGTATTTGTGTGAAGCAAGTTTTTCTGCAGTGAATAATATTAAAAACAAAAGTTTATTATGGAAAGAATACTTGGAAGAAGATTTAAGGGTATGCCTATCCAAAATTCAACCTTGCAAAGAAGGTATTCTAAAGTAAGTCAAGCTCAGATACATCAGTTAATGTTAATTATAATAAACAGAAAAGTAAGTTTTTAAATAATTATAATTGTCACATTTTTATTACAAATTATAAATTGTTTTATTTTTTGTCTGTGATGGTGCAGTTTTTTTTTAAAAAAAACATTTATTAAATAAACAAAGACCACCAAGACTACTCCATAGACAGAGCAGCACCTGTACAATTTTGGTAAACTCTATTTATGACTGTCTCTCATTTATATACCAAGTAAAGTGTGGAATATTCACAGATTTTTCTACTCCCAATATTTTCTATGAACCTGCATATACCTGATCTTTTTCCTTAATCACAGCAAATGCTAACATTTCATTTCCTGAATGTCACTCACTGAAAATAAATTTTGGGGCAGTTTCTATAGTCTATAAAGTAGATGGTGTTAGTTTGCTGCTGTTGTTTCTCTTAAGACCTATACATAGGGGAGAATCCCCAAGTTATTAGTATATGTACAGTTAATTTTACATAATATTGTCATACTAATGTCTAGATGACTGTATCAGTTTACACTAGTCCAAGTAGTAGCTGGGAAGAGGATTCTTTTACCCTACTTCCCAACCAAAGTGCAACATTTAGACTATTTTTCACTAACAGTTTAGTACAGATTTTAAATTTTGAAAAGCATTAAACAATTTTTCTAATTATATGAGCAGCTTCAATTTTAACTTGCCTTTTTGTAGTTTTTTTTTGTCTTATGTAGACAGCTATCTTTTGCAGGGTAACAAATTACTCAAAAACTGAGTGTTTTAAAACAATATGCATTTATTATCTCATAGTTTCTGTAGGTTAGGAATTCAGGAGTGGCTTAGCTGGGTAGTCCTGGCTCAGGGTCTCTCATGAAGCTGCAGGTAAGATGTTGGCTTGGGCTCCAGTCATCTGAATGTTTGACTTGGGGTGAAGGATCCACTTCTAAGATGCCGCAGTCACATGGCTGGCAAGCTGGTGATAGCTATAGGCTGCTTCCTAGGACTGTTAATATGCCCTCCTGATACAGTGGCTGGTTTTGCCCAGAGCAAGTGATCCAAGAGAACATGGTGGAAGCAGTATTTTATGGCTGAGTCTGGGAGCTCACATGCCACCATTCTGCCATATTGTGTTGGTCACACAGACTAACTCTGATATAATGTGGGAAGGGACTACACAAGGGCACAAGGGCATGAATACCAGAAGGCAAGGATCATCTGGGGACATATCAGAAACTGGCTTTCATGCACAGGCCCATGTAGTGTAATTCACTGCAGTATTATTTGCAGTGACAAGGAGTTGCAGCAAATAAGTTTTCATTCCTAGAGAAATATGTGGTATATGCCTCTGATGGAATACCTTACAGCAATTAAAAGCAATAAATTAGGTTTACACATTCTTTTTTTCAACTCACAAGAAAAAGAATTAAAAAACAGGGCGGTGCCTGTGGCTCAAAGGAGTAGGGTGCCAGCCCTAAATACTGGAGGTGGTGGGTTCAAACCTGGCCCCAGCTAAAAACTGCAAAAACAAAAACAAAAACAGAGTAAGGCTGGGTGCAGTGGTTCACGCCTGTAATCCTAGCACTTGGGAGGCCGAGGCAGGTAGATTGCCTGAGCTCACAGGTTTGAGACCAGCTTGAGTCAAAGTGAGACCTCGTCTCTTAAAAAAATAACAAAATAAATAAAAATAGGCCGGTATTGTGGTGGGAGCCTGTAATCCCAGCTATGTGGGAGGCTGAGGCAAAAGAATCACTTGAGCCCTAGAGTTTGAGGTTGTGGTGAGTTGTGATACCACAGCTCTCTACCGAGAGCCACAAAGTGAAACTCTATCTCAAAAAACAAAAAAAAGTAAAATAAATAGCATAATTTAACTGATATAGGTTTAAAAGCTACAGTATATATAGTTTTTCACCTTGTATAAAGATATGTATTGCAAATACATAGTAAGGCCAACGAGACAGACATATTAAAACTGATTATATGTGGGAGAAAGCGAAGCCTAGAGGAACTGAGGGAAGAAATGAAAACAAAAACAGAAACAGAGACTTTGCAAGAACACTGTGAAAAGTGTGCCATGAATGGAGAAGAATTAATAATCTGAAATTAGTTGAGGTTTAAAAAAAGTTGTTATTGTCCTGGTAGAGTTGTAATGTGGCCTAATCAAGACTAAGAAATCTTACTGAATCAAGATTCCTAGCAGATAAGATTCTGCTCATTTCCCTATTTTTTTTTTTTTCCCTTTTTTTGGAGACAGTCTCACTGTGTTGCCTGGGCTAGAGTGCAGTGGCACAATCACAGCTCACTGCAACCTCCAACGCCTGGGCTCAAGTGATCCTTCTGCCTCAGCTGGGACTACAGGTGTGTACCACCACGGCCCCCACCCCACCCTACCCCCGGCCCTTTTTTTCTATTTTTAGTAGAGATGAGGTCTACACTCTTGCTCCGGCTGGTCTCCAATTCCTGAGCTCAAGAGATCTTCCCACCTTGGACTCCCAGAGTGCTAGGATTACACATTTGACTCACGGTGCCTGGCCCCTATGTTGTATTTTTAATAAGTGTCATACATCTGTGGAAGGAGAATTTTCATTCTCTTAAAATACCTTGGTTATCAAGGACAGATGTGATGGCTCACGCATGTAATCCTAGCACTCTAGGAGGCCGAGGTGGGTGGACTGCCTGAGCTCACAGGTTTGAGACCAGCCTGAGCCAGAGTGAGACCCTGGTCTCTAAAACTAGGCAGGTGTTATGGTAGGCACCTGTAGTCCCACCCTCCCACTTGGGAGGCTGAGACAAGAGAATCACTCAAGCCCCAGAGTTTGAGATTGCTGTGAGCTGTGATGCCACAGCACTCTACTGGGGGCAACAAAGTGAGACTCTGTCTCAAAAAAAACCAAAAAAACTTTGCTGATCTCTTATTAGAATGAAATTCCTTCAATAGAACATAAACCTCTTTCATTTCTCAAGTGGAGATATTTAAAACACAAATAATCTTAAAAGAGGTAGTTCATAAATGAAATTTACAATAAGGAGCAAATGATTGGTATCCCATTACCTAATTGAAGATGTGTTTTAAAGGGAAAGGCCAAAGGAATAGAATTGTGAATTTCCTAAAAGAATATGGGGATGGGGCTGGGTGTCATGGCTCACGCCTATAATCCCAGCACTCTGGGAGGCCGAAGTGGGTAGACTCCTTGAGCTCAGCTCAAGACCAGCCTGAGCAAGAACAAGACTCCTGTCTCTAACAAAAATAGCCACGTTGTGGCAGGAGAATCACTTGAGCCCAAGAGTTTGAAGTTGCTGTGAGCTATGATGCCATAGCACTCTATCAAGGGTGACAAAGTGATACAAACAGAAGGAGCATGGAGGATGTTTTTAGGTAGCATAGAAAGATTAGATCCTTCACAGTTTTGATTAAAATTAGTGCTGTAACAAATTTCATTTTTTGATAACCCAAGAACAAGAAAAAGATCATCTTGCAAATGGCAATTTACTTCTTTTGAGTTCAAGGTGTTCCTATTGATAATTTTTCAATTAATTTTCACTGCAGTTAACAAATAAGTATTTATTTACTGTCTACATAATGTTTCAAACTGATGACTATTTTCTGTGTTTAATAGTAGTGAACTATTGATGGTCACCAACTGAGTGACCAGTTAATCCATATCAATTTTAAAGTAGGCCAGTTTTTTTTTTTTATAATTTAGGATTAAAATGAAGAAGGTAAAGCCTAATTTATCTGCTTTTTTTTAGAGACAGAGTCTCACTTTATTGCCCTCGGTAGAGTGCCATGGCATTACTGCTTACTGCAACCTCCAACTCCTGGGTTTAGGCGATTCTCTTGCCTCAGCCTCCTGAGTAGCTGGGACTACAGGCGCCCACCACAACACCTAGCTATTTTTGTTGTTGTTGTTGTTGTTGTTGTTGCAGTTTGGCCAGGGCCAGGTTTGAACCTGCCAGTCTTGGTATATGGGGCCAGCACTCTACCTGCTGAGTCACAGGCACTGCCCCCCCAATTTATCTTAATGAGAGTATATTGTGTATATTTGCAATTATGTGATAGCAGAGAGTTAGGATAATTTTTCTTCATATTTTAAGAGAACGACACTGGTTTTACTGAGCATAAGGCCAACCTATGGCACTCTTGAGTACATGAATGGTTTACATATCAAGTGATCCACACAGACATAGTATCTAACCACCATCACCAGCTCCAGCTGCAGCCCTTTTGGGATCATGCCCACTAATTCTTGAACAGAGACCTCTACTGTGTAACAACAATGAAGACATCAGTCCAAAGTAGACAGTAGTTACCAAGCTTTCCTTTTTTTTTTTTGACAAGAATATTTTTATTGTATTATTAAATACCATGTCTTTTCCCCCACTGTTACAAATTTGTAGATACTACGTGGATGGTGATACATAATTTATATTTTATGGTTTGCCAGTATGATGTATTTATAAGCTTTCCTTTTTTTCAGGGAGATAGATCTTAGGTGTTTTTAAAAGAAAATTCTCCCTCTTAAAAAACAATGTTTATGTATTTTCTCATATGCCCCTTAGACATAAGATGTGTTATTACACCCCTTAACATAAGCATATGTATTTGCCCTTAGGGCAAAAAAAGTTATGAAAAAGAATGCCTCCGAAGTACAAGGCAGTTCTCACAGACACTTTATTCACTGTGCCACCTTGTTCCCTGCCCCACATGGTATTTTTTTTCTTTAGACAGAGTCTTACAATGTCACCCTCCGTAGAATGCCGTAGTGTCATAGCTCACAGCAACCTCAAATTCTTGAGGCTTAAGCGATTCTCTTGTCTCAGCCTCCCAAGTAGCTGGGACTACAGGTGACCGCCACAACATGCAGCTATATTTTTGTTGTTGCTGTCATTGTTTAGCAGGCCCGGCACAGATTTGAATCCGCCAGCCCTGGTGTATGTGGCCAGCGCCCTAACCACTGAGCTACAGGTGCTAAGCCCACATGGTATTTTTTGATTAAGCACCAGCTCCCAAGGCGTCACCCCAATACTTGGTTAACAGAAACTGACATATTTATATAATAGTAGCTGATATTTTTCTAGGGATTCTGAAAATACTCTGTGGCTTCAAAACATTTTAAAGTTAGGAATATTTTCTTCAAAACTCTTATTCTCTCTCACTATTAAAAACAGTGGACATTATCTAAGGCCCATTTTGAGAGTCTTATTCACCAACGATTCCCCAGAGCCCAGCAGAGAGCCCAGGAAAGCATCAAATTGTATTTCTTAAATGCTGAATTTGTATCTCATGGGTTATTAGACTAACTTAAACGATTAGATCTTATTTATCACCAGATTATATGTCCAGCAAAGGAGACTTTTGTTCTATCAGATCAAGATCTTAAAAATGTAATGCACTGGATAGCGCCTCTGGCTCAGTGAGTAGGGTGCAGGCCCCATATACTGAAGGTGGCAGGTTCGAACCCAGACCTGGACAAACTGCAACAACAACAACAAAAAATAGCCAGGCATTGTGGCAGCCCTCTGTAGTCCCCGTTGCTCAGGAGGCTGAGGTAAGAGAATTGCTTAAGCCGGAGAGCTGGAGGTTGCTGTGAGTTGTGACGTTATGCACTCTACCCAGGGTGACAAAGGGAGACGAGACTCTATCTCTAAAAAAATCCCCCAAAAGTACTGCACTATCTTCACGTTGAAAATACAAAAGTAAGGAATAAGATGAGGTCTAGAGAAGTTTACAAATGCATTAGGCCTTAAGATTCCCAAAATTTAGTCACTTGATTTAAACCACTCTCTTCCACCCAGACTGTGCTCTATGAACCACACTCTACACACTATTCTTCCTTTACGACTCTATAAAAATCAAATTTAATTTAACTGGCTTTTTGAAAAGAATATATTTTCAGTTTCATTAAGAAAAACTAAAAACTAGTTTGTAAAAGTTTTTTATTGTATCCGTGCCACACATAGTAGTGAAAAATAACACTCCTAAAAAAAGAATGCTACCTTTTCCACAACATTTTATTTTAAATAAAACTTCAAGTACTCTTACATAGGTACAAAAAAAATTCTGATCTATTTGCCTCCAACAGGCCACCACAACACACAGTAGATAAAACACAGTGGTTACAAATGTCTTTTTTAAATTTATTTCTGAGGCAAGGCAAATGAGAGGGAAATGTTTCTATGAAAAAATACTGTGTGTGTAGGAAATTGTCACAATTTTATTCCACATGGATACAAATGATTATACTTTAATTTAGGCCCTGGTGGCTTAAAATTATATAATAAAATAGAAAAATGGAAAACTAATATCCCCTACACCCTGTTTCAAAGGCAGGCACTACCAAGATTAAGGAGACGCCACAGTGTTGGTAGAGGATAGTTACTGTACAAGCTGTAGAGCTATACCTTCAGACTAAAATAAAATGCTACAGTCCTTCTAAGGCATAAACAATAATGTCTGCAAACAATATATACACATAATACATATTTAAAACAAGACTTAATATAAACAATAATGAACAGTATATACACGTCAATTTTTTTCACTGTTTGGAAATACAATTTAACTACACAAGTGATGCAGCAACATATATATATATATAAATGTAACTCTACAGTAAAGTTTATTTTTGGTGCTTTTATAGCACATCAGTGTAAACAGTTTAACTTGGCTTTGTTTTATATTTTAAAACATTCCTTGTTGTATTTTCAAGATTTAAAGCAATTTTCTAGTTCTTCCTTTTCACAGAAAACGAAGATTCTGGATGTGGTTTAATCATAAATAATTCATAAAATTAAATACATTCACTAGAAAATAAACTACAAAGTAAAAAAATGAAAAATAGATATTTATTGAGAGGGAAAGGAGAACCATTTCCCACATTAGAGCTCTGGTGTTGAATATTCAGTGCGATTTGATATATTTTAATTACTATTGCACTATAACACCCTTTCCTTTGAAAATTCTTTGGGTGTGCTTCCCTGTTCTACCTAAATTAGCTGATAAATCACACAAACCAATAACCAAGGGCCTTGGTTGCTGTAGGAGTGAAGCCTTTAAAAATGGTATCATTCTTCTGATACTTTTTTTTGATACTTACTTTAAGAAAAAAAAGTCATTATGTATGTGCCTTGCACGTTTATGTAAATACAGTTCACATTGCTGGTCTCATCTGTCCTTGTTTAAAAGGAAAAAGAAAATATTATTAAAACTTCAGCTCACTTTGAAAGTATCTGTCCACTTTTTTTCAAAATATTTCCTCATACTGTGGCCAGCTCTGCCTATATCAGAATCATCTTCATTAAATGTTTCACAGTTGTCAAAAACAAGCCTGACATCTAGAGCAAAGGTTTCAAGGTTCGGATATCTGAAAGAAAACACATAATTAGAGATTGCTTTCATAGGACGGCTTTGTTTTGTAAACAGATGAAGAGGTAATATAAGACAAAAATTAAAACTGAAGGCATAACTGCATTTAACTGATAAAATATATGACACCCTTTTATAAATGGAACATTTATTTATTTATTTATTTGCAGTTTTTGGCCGGGGCTGGGTCTGAACCCATCACCTCTAGTATATGGGGCTGGCACCCCACTCCCTTGAGCCATAGGTGCTGCCCAACATTTATTTTTTTTAATAAACATTAAAAAATGGAACATTTTAAAAAAATTCATATGTTCTCAATCATCTTGGGCTATTGTAGGTTAAGTGGAAAAACAGATTTCTCTGAAGATCAAGGTATACTTCAATTAACTGGATTTTTCCCCACGGGCCATTTCTCGTTTGTTCTGTATCACAATTTTGTTATGGGACATACCTGCTTGATTAGTTTATCTTTTTAAATAAACAAATGAATATTTTTTTGGTATTCTTTTGTTTTTCCCCTAGAATGTTACAGGAGTAAATATGTTTTAGTTACATAATTTGCTTTTGTGCATTTTGTTATTGTTGTAGTTTGGCTGCAGTTGGGTCACCCTCGGTATGTGGGGCCGGTACCCTACCCATTGAGCCACAGGCACCACCCCTGCTTTTGTACATTTTAAGTCAAAGTTATAAGCGTGCCCTTCACACAGAATGTGAACACTGTACCAGTTAGGTGTGAATTAACCTAACTCCTCCCCATTCCTCACCTAGTTGATTTCTACTGGTCTCTGTTTCCATGTGTCCACATAAGTGTGGATTGAGTAGTTCCAATTTAGTATTATGTACATGTGGTATTTGTTTTTCCACTCTTGGGACTTCACTTAGAAGAATGATCCCCAGTTCCATCCACTTCCATCCAAGATACTGCATCACCATTTTTTAAACTGGTTGAGCAGTACTCCATGGTCCACATAAACCACATTTTGTTATTGCATTCAAATCTTGGTGGGCACTTGGGTCATTTCTACATCTCTGTGACTGTGTTGCTATAACCATTTGAGTGCAAGTGTCTTTTTTCCCTTTGGGCAAATACTTAGTCTACGTGACTAGTTTATTAACTCCTCTGACCAAGACCAACTGCATGACCTGTAGTACCCTATTATCACACTGAAAAATACTCAGTTGTAGCCGGGGGCAGTGGCTCATGCCCATATTCCCAGCACTTTGGGAAGCCTGGGCAGGTGTACTGCTTGAGCTCAGGAGTTCAAGATCAACCTGAGCAAGAGTTAGACCTCATCTCTAGTTAAAATAGAAAAAAACCCAAAACTCAGTTGCAGTAGAAATAATGTAAATGCTTCTTAGGCAGTATAAGAATTACACTTGCCCTGTAGCTTCCATATACATCTCAGGATACACAAATGCCTCTCTGTTAAATCTTCCCCTTTTCCCATTTCTCTTCTTCTCTCTTCAAATATGCTCTTTTGCTCAAGCCCTGGAGTATGATGAACCAAAACAGACCAAAAAAGCATCTGTTGTCTCTTCACCTGAGATGATTACTATGAGGTACTGACTTTCTTTTTTTTGAGACAGAGTCTCAAGCTATCCCCCGGGTAGAGTGCCGTGGCATCACAGCTCACAGCAACCTCCAACTCCTGGGCTCAAGTGAGTATCCTGCCTCAGCTTCCCAAGTAGCTGGGACCACAGGCACCCGCCACAACGCCTGGGTTATTTTTTGGTTGCAGCCGTCATTGTTGTTTGGCAGGCCTGGGCTGGATTTGAACCCGCCACCTTAGGTGTATGTGGCTGGCGCCTTAGCCACTTGAGCCACAGGTGCCGAGCCGAGGAACTGACTTTCAACAAGAACCCACTGTAACTTCAGTACTTTTGTGGTGGGTTAAAGCTAATTCTCTTCCTCTGTAGGAATGCAGAGAATAGAACAGATGGGTGAATGAATGAATCTACCCAA